>CAEFZY010004308.1:0-47173 GCA_903066815.1 Brachyrhaphis roseni
GGTTCCTCCTATCAGTCTGTAGTTTCTCATATTGAGGTCATTAAACCAAATTTCAGATCTTCCATAACTGACTAAGACCTGCTGACCTCATGTTTGCAACCAGCTTCTGACTGAGAAACCAGTAACCTGCTCCCAGTGTCAGAATCTCACTGGGGAAGAAACTGCATTAGGTTTTCTATCACTTTATTATTTCTGCTATAACTGCTGTATATTTGCATATAAAATAAGTCAATAGGGTTTAATTTACAATTTTTATGTCTTCGTGTCATGAGGTAGATCTCAGCCGGTTGGTGAGAGAAAAAGTAGATCTTGGTCTCAAAAAGTATGAACACCCCTGTTTTAAACCAATATTTCAAATCCCTGTTTTCAAGTCAAATCTTATTAAACACATTCTATCCTGATGAAAGTAAAAAATTATAAAGAGTGTTTGTACACATCTAAAAAGCTAAAGCTCCTTCCAAAGCTTCAATTCAATACCACTGAATGTAACATCCTTCACTAGCAGGAGCCCAAGGGTCAAATACGATCCTCTCCATGACCAAAGTCCTGCATAAAAATCCAGCGTCTCCAACCATAAATTGAAGCCTGGGATACACACCCTCACCACAAGCTTGCACAAAAACATCCTTCAGCATCACATAGGAAAGTTACTGCCCAACAAATCTCTCCCATCTATCCAATAAGCTGTAAACCGTTAAGATATAATGTGCTAGATTTGACTTCTTTTGATTGAAGCTAATACCTGTAAGTGGTCTCTTCTGGAGGATCATGCAAACTTTTTGTAAGAAGATATGACTGATGAGATAAGGCTATTTAAAGCAGTGGTGGCTGAACGGCCAGAGAATACGGCGTTAAAACGGATTCTCCAATCAGGAAAGGAAATTTAGGTCTTTCCTGATTGATACCAGTTATCAGTTTCTGAATTTACGACTCCAATTTTGAACAATTTGGATTCTTGTCTTTCACCAACAATACAAAAGTCAAAAATGTGCTGCTGGTTCTTTAATATGTGTAGCAGTTCTGAATCCAACAGGAAAAGAATTAAAAGATTTTCCCAAGTAAAGGATCAAATCACATGTCCCTACCTTCACATGATTTTTATTGAACTCAAAAATAGTGAATCAAAGTACAAACTCGGCCCGAAAATAAAGGAAGTTCTTTGTATGTATTTAATAAACACCAAAACTAAAATTGTCTATATTTCATCTGAAGATATAAGAGCCAATCAAGAAAAAATGTGTGTGACTCCATTAATTCATACCTCTATAAATTAAGCAGCTTGAAATGCTTAAAAAAAATACTATAATATGGTGAATAAATCCTAACACTGCAGGAAAATACACTAAAAAGGTCAGGAGGTTGAGGCAAATTGATTCCTTTTTTTCCCCAACTGGTTACATAATTGACCACAGAACTCATTTTTAAACAGGAGGCTTGTCTTTTAAGCCTCTCCTTAAAAGACAAAAAAAAAAAACATTTAAAATGTGTTCAACATACGCCCTAATGTTGTACAGTAACTCAGTTACAGTGGTATTCTAAAACACAGGACAATGCAGCTTAACTGGAGTTCTGCCAAATCCTATCAGTCATCGTGATGACACCCATAGCTGAACAATGACACACGTTTTTATTTTGTGAGTCAGCAGGACTTATTCCTCAGTCCAAGGCATTCAACACTTCTTCTTACACAGCACTGAACTATGTCCTTTAGAATAGTTCATCTCGGACCAAATGTTCAGCCCACATTACAAACTAAATGTTGGAAGCTTTTAACTGCAACTTCAGGACTTGCAGCAATGCACTGAAATATTTGTTCTACACTGAAACGGTGTCAGTGTGTCGTCTGAACATTAAAAGAGCTAAACTAATCTCTCTCAAGCAAATATGAAAGTGATACAATGTAAGGTAGTGTTCTGATTATCATTTCCTGTGAAAAAGAGAAGTTTGGAGTTAAAAACTTCTGCCCACCCAGCAGCAGCGGTCTATACAGACTGACTATAATGTACACCACACACTAAAACACATTCCTACAATTTCTGGGCTCTATAGAGGGCAAACCACAACACTTCTTGGAAAATTTCCACAAGTTCTGCAATAGAAAAGAACATTTCAGGGCTAAATTAAATTTTATTTTTATTTTTTTGAGGGCACAAAAACAAAAGAAAAGCTAAATAGTAAAAACCAACAAAGGATTGAGTGCTTCTTAAAGAAAACTATCTAGTTTTCTCCAGAGATTTTTGTGCCTTAGTTTTGTCTTGCATAGACTTAATTCGCATTTGTGCTGTTTTAAGTCTTGCAGGTGTTGTTCTATTTTTTTTAGATTACTTCAACACAGGGAAAGTTTCCTCCCATTTCACATGAGTTTAAGCTTCTAAATACTCATTTTGAATTTCAGATTCTGACACATATAAATTTATTTTACAGAAAAAGTCGGTCATACCTGCAATTAGCCTACTGAAGGCTACAAGCGAGCATTTGTTTAAGAGGAATGTAGAGTATGCAGGAGAGTGGGGGGAAGGGGAAGGGACCGCAGTTCTACTTGTAGACGACTCTTTCTTCATGCCGACGTAAGCCATTGATAGAGCTGTCTTATTCAAATGAAAGGAAACTGGAATGAAAATTTGTGAATGAAGAACTTTTGGTATTTCTCCTACCTATCTCTTTTTAATTCAAGCCCTACAGCACTGTGCAATTAACGCTCTTGCTTCGTGACTTAAATTCTTGCTAACCCAGCCATTGTGGGAACTGCAACCTCTTTAAACAGTTTAACGCTAAAATCAGCTCAAATAAAACATTTAACTTCAATAACTTTTAACAATTGCTCTCTTGAACATGGTTAGACCCATAACTAGATGTTGTGTATTTTTACAAGGTGTGAGATGAAGTTTTGTTTTTATTAGTAAAGTTCACAGTTTACAATTTTGATCATTCAAAGCATTATGGGAAGGCAACAGACTAGGGTTCATAAATCAGGGAGCGTCAGAGGGTCATATGAGTGTTTACAGAGGCTAGCAAAACTAATTATACTCCTTGAACTTTTCACACAGCGCTGCATTATAAACAGGTCAAATCCACTGGGATTTTACTGCACAATCCGTGTTGCAATATTTTTGGGTGCAATTTTTCAATTACAAAAGTTTACGGGGATGCAATATTGGGTAGGCCATTATATTTTAAGACTCATGCATTCAAGTTCTGCACATATGTTTGCAGAACTTGAATCCTTAAAAAAATTTAAGGATTTTAAAGGATTTTTTTTAAATGTAGGCAAACATTCAGAAACGTCAGCAGAAAAATCAGAGGAAGAAAACTATGTGGATAAGAAAATACTCTAGCATCTTTTAAAAGCCTGTCACTATGTTTTCTGCACATTTATTATTATGCTGTCAACATTTTGTGTTTCAGTATACCCACAAGGTAGACACCAAAACCTCAGAATGCATCTAAAATGCACTGTTGTGTGTATTCCATGATAATATGCACTTTTTCATGTGACGGATTGACACAAAGTAGTGTATGATTATGAAGCAGAAGAAAAATTATACACAGGTTTTAAGCTATTGGACTTTTGCAATAACAGAACTCATTAAGCATCAACCTTTTACTTGGATTAAATTCCTCCACAGTCTTTAGACACCAGCTTATTGTACACAGAGTGACCTGTGGGGGCAGTTACATAAGACAGGGAAAGCCAACATCACAATCAGATCCCTGAAAAAAAAAAACTCAAGTGCAAAACTGCGGTTGTAAATGGCATGAGTCCAGTTAACATAAGCTTACAGTTAACAATGAATCTCCCTGTAGTTTTCCATCAGCCAAACGCAGACTCCTCTTCTGCTGCCTCCAGCTAAAAACTAGCAGGAGCTCAGGGAGACAAAACAAGCATCTTCCAAGCAAAACTTCTAAGTTTGTTTGGTTTTTTTTTTTTTTTCAGAAACACTGAACAAAGTGAAGCACAGAGTCTGAAATCTGGAATGAAACTCTGCAGGGTCTCAAAACAATCTTAATTTCACACAGTATTCCAGTGACAAACCTTTCAGAGAATGAAAATAATAACAAAGCCAATGTGATGTTATGTGTTTTGTTAACCTCACCACGTTCCTCTCTACCTTGCCTTTGCAACATTGTTTAACCGCAGAGAGGAGCCGGTTCTGTTAGGTGGTTTTATACTTGAAGCAAACATCATAGGAGACGTGCTGCTAATCACAACACAAAATCTGACAGGGTGAGATCGCGGGTTGCCTGGAATTCAGCTTTGCCATAATGATAATCCCTACTAAATATTTTTGATGACGTCTCTCAGGCTTAAATCTAAGGGTTTATTTACAGGAAAATATTTCCAGGGAAAAAAAAACGAAGATTTGAGGATAATAAGAAACAAAAGGCTGAAGCTAAATAAAAGACAATATCCAATAAAAGCCAAGTCCTTTCACTGAGTCTGTTCTTCATCTCATTTGTTTACACCTGGTGATGTAAAACAGACCTTCAATAGTAACTTTGTCCAGACTTTGGAAGCTTCCTGACCCTTCAGACAAAAGCCACATGTCCTCCAACTGCTGTGGAATGGAAGCACAAGAACGCACAAGTGAAGACGGACGACAACTTGAGATACACTGAGACCAGCAAATCTGAACCATGGAGCCATCACATTGCAAATTAAAAACATGCTTATTAAGGATTAGGCAAGGCCTCAATGAAACAGGTCCTCTACAGTTTGGCAGTAACACGTGACAACCTCTGTGTTTCATGAGGAAGAGCGCATGAACTCCACAACCGAGCTTTAAAAATATACACAGGTGATGACGGGTGTCTGTCTTTAGAAAAGAAGGGACCTGCCAGTAATGCTCCATTAGCAGGAAGCAGGAGCCAGACAGACTCCTAACCATACCCAGTGTTTACACTGCACAAGACTTCAGGAAATTCAAGACAGGAATGCATAACTCATCGACTGCCACTTGATCTGCAGACTAATCTGCTTTTAGATCAGATTTTACTTGTGATAAGTTGCTTCCTGGTGGCAGAATTATTAGCGTTTTACTCGTGTTATATAACTACTGATCGAAAAGTTAATTTTCTTTGAAGAACTTCACACATTCTTGATACCATTTAGCAGGAAAAACAGAAAAATGATTACTTACACCAAGAGGAAGTGGTTTACACGATTGCAGTAGCATCACGCAACGGTTACCCAATATTTTGCTTTTGTAAAATGTTGAAAACTGAAAACAAATTCAGTGAAAAGCCGCAGTCTAAATGACAGTTTGGCGGCGTGTGGTATGATTTCAGCCACCTGCTGAATAGGGGGTTGTTGTTAACTGAAAGGTGAATACCCCAAATGTTTTGATGATGGCTCAGAGTAACACTCAGCACGACAGAAGCCAAGGTTCTCACTCCTCCAGGGAGAAGAATGACTAAACAACTCACTCCCTCTGCCCGATATACAGTAGGACCCTGCATGTTTGTTTCTGTGGGTATGCATCTTGCAGAGTGGTGGCGCAAGTCCTAATTAGTGGAACATTCCTTATTAATTAAAAAGTATCCAACTCATCAATAATTTTAAATAGCTTGAAATGAAGTTGTTTCATAATGCTGCTTTAGAGCTAAGAAACTTTTTTAAGTAGCAACATATAGATATATAGAGGCTGACTCATAGTGAAATAAACCTTTTCTTTCCTCTATACAAAGACTTGCCAGCCTCCCACTGGCAGTGTTTATACAACTGTGTGCCATAATATTCATATGTGTGGGTGGAATGTTTGTATGAGTCTGCAAACAAAAAGTTAAGCCATCAAGTAAGCAGCAAAACAAAGAGAAATTGCGTTACCTGTCTCCTATCTACAGTCTGTCTCTTTTGTGCATTTGTGTGCAAGTATTAATGCGTGGGTGAGTGGAGTTGATGACAGCGTTGAAAGTTCTTCGGTGTGTTAAAAGTGAATCTGGAGTCTTGACTGGAGATTCTGGCTGATTGACATTATGGTAAATTGTAACTTTTAGTTAGAGCAATACAAAAACACTTGTCAGTTTTGTTTGAAGCCCTAACAGAGCCATGTATGTGGCTTCTCTTAAAACAAACCAGAAATACAACTGGTTCGCTTTGCTGCCTGTCAGTAATCTGGACAAAAACAACTCTGATTGCAGAGTGCTAGCTCTCTGAAAACACTGAGATTTGAGTTTCCTTTAGAGCAAATGGACAAAGAAATCTAACATAACTCCTCGACAATACTTGTACTTACAGCTACAGCCAGATATTTACATACATTATAACGTCTCTGTCTGACATTAAGTCAGACAAAATATATTTTGCTTTAGGTCAGTTAGAATAGACCAGAATTATTTCAATTTGTTAATTGGCACAATAATGAGAGCGATTTTTTGGTTAGTGAAATCAATTAGTCAATTAGTGAAAATTCAGATGATTATCATATGGTATTCTTAGCTTCTGATAGGTTAACTTACAATATTTCTAGTAGTTACCAATGTGAAAATTTTGTTCAATATTGAAATCTGGTATAAATATTTCAGGGTGGCCTACAGACCTGACTCAATGTCAAATTTAGGTAAACTATTATGAGTAATTTGTGAACTGATACCAAAATGTTTCACCAAAGTCATAAAATTTAAAAGACAGTTTTACCAAATACTGAGCAAACTCCCGAATTTGAATTAAAAACAAACTGAAAATTGTCACATATTTAGCAAATATTAACAATTGTATTAATGAAAACAATCTTAAACTGGAAATGCTTAGACTGATGTAATGTCACCCAACAAGACTGAACAATGTATGTTAACATCTGCTGCTGAACATCCATGTTTAAATTCTGGAGTAAAAGTTCAGAAATGCAGAGCAGAAATTAGATGTTACTATCATAATCTTTGTCATATTATTCTAGGAGCAGTAAAACTAACCATTGCTTTTGTGTTTTAAATAAAAAAGATTAGATGAAGTTATACAAGTTTTACTCCAACAGTGAGACATGACAAGTTTGCCAAATAAATTACCCGAACATTATCACCAAAATCAAAAGCAGGCGACTAACAAAAGAATACACTTCACTCACACTAATTTCCCCAAACAGTCCCAATGACAGACATAACATTTAAGAAAAAAAACCCACCATGTTCCAAGTCTATCAGAGCTCACCTTTGTGTTGAAAAGCATCCTTGAGGTTCAGAAGCACATCAGCGAACCACCTCACATCATTCACCAGCTGCAGAAAATAGTCCGAATCCACTCCTGGGGCCCCCATGAGTCGGGTTGGCAGGCCCATGTTGCTCAGAGGGCTGGGGTTCTTGGTGTTGCGGCCCATGGTCCAAGTCTTGGTGGATCTGGGCGATACGGATTCTTGGGGTTTGGAGGCAGGCTGTGGAAGCTCCTGGACCTGCTTCGTCCCAATGCCTCCACCGATACTGCTGGTGGTGCTGCTACTGCTACTGCTCTTCCGTAGCATCCCAGCAGTCAGGGCAGCCGCCACCCTTTACAGGTGGCACAGTTGACCAGCTAGCCCCTGAACTCACCACAGTGCCCTCGTCCCTGGACGGCTGAAAGACAGAGCACAGTCTGTAAAAACAGGAGCTGATGTAACTGAGTTTTTGCTAGTGTATATTTAAAGTTGGCCTGAGTCCTAAGTAATTATAATTGCTGCTTAGAGGTGCCACAACATGAACCCTCAATGAGCCCTTAAATTTGAAGTATATTCTCATCATGTGTGTCAAGAATGAACAAACTCAAATTCGTTCAGACATTTTTGGATTTATTTTCAAATTCAAGAATTGCCCAATGTCTCGTTTGAAATTGTACAAATCTATACCAAATATTTATTATTGCATAGAGAAGTAATTTTGTAAAAAATAGTAATAATTCAATGCTAATAATTAAATCATTTCCACAGCTTGTATCCAAGCTGGGATCACACTTCATCCACAATGTAAACAAATCTCAACAAGTAATCAAAAGTAGGACATAACTGTAAAGCAAAAGTAATAGGATTGCAATCACAGCTCTCCTTGAGATTCAGCTGTTTGTAAGGTTGTCTCAATTACTTTTTAACAATTTGACAACTGAGAGACGTTTCTACCCATTCGTCTTTGCAAAAGCTCAAGTCTGATTCAATAAAGAGTGTCTGTGCGGTGCAACTTTCAAGTCTAACCACATGCTTTGATCTAAATTTTTAAACTGTTCCTTGGGCTGCATGTTTAATGCCATTACACTGTTAAAAGAGGAAACTCCACCCCTATCTGTTTTGCAAGGCCTAACAGGTTTTCTTCTAATATTGTCCTATATTTAGCTCCATTCATTGTCCCAACAAGTAGAACCATCTTTCCTTTCCCTGCTGAAGAAAAGCAACACCACATTATGAAGTTGCCACTACCACGTTTCACATAGGGGATGGTGTGTTCTGGGGAAAGACTGCAATAATAAAGCCAACCAATAATGACATTGACTCTAAAAAACCCCGTTAAGACAGACAGAACAACTTATATGCAATGCTTGACAGGAAGTTGTGGGGACATTACCGTTTCCGTTCTCCACCGGCAAGCTGACTGCAGGCTGTGCAAAACAGAGCTGTTCTTTAATCATATAGCACCACAGCAATACCTGTGCATTTAAATTGTGAACAGAGTGTGCAAACTCTGGACAGGCACATTTCGAATTAAAACATATTTTTTTCACAGAACAGAATAAAAGGACTAAGTCAAGTTTAGAACTGAAGCTGATCAAAGAAAAAAAATATATTTTTAAATAAACTGTTTTATATGATATTTTAATTTACAGCTTAAAAGTACAGTATATGTAAAACTATGGAGGTCTGCTTTCCTGAACAGACTTAAAAAGGTAGAGACGTTAAGGATATATGGTTCTCAGACCGGAAGGTGAATCCCACAGAACACAGACATGGACTAATGAAGAAGCACTGATAGATTTATTAACTATCAAGATAATCCTTATTTTTGTTAGTTATCCTCCACACATACATACACATAGAGGAGTGTGTATGTATGTGGAATGTCATGCATTATTTTTCTTTCACTTCACAATTATCAAATCTGAATGCTTAGTTTTACAAGGAACTGTATTTACCAAACAACGCAATCTGATTGAAATGACAGTATAACAGAACTGATTCTGTCATGCAATCACTTTTGATTAATAGCAAAAGTTTATTGTCCAAACAGTTAAGCACAGTGCACATATAATTTTATCTGCAAGTGGGCTCCCAAATTAAATTCTGCTTCAGGCCCCAAAAAAACCTTGGACCGGCCCTGAGTGTTGTGACGTAAACTATTTAAATCGATGTACAACTTCAGATTTATATACGTTACGCTAAAATATAACAAAACAGTTAATACAGTATTTATTTGCAGGCAAGAGCTACCTTTTTAACAAAAGGCATCTTATTTACACCAGTTCCTACGTAGTTTAATTTAGTAAATCCAACCGTTAGACGACGTTTTGCTATAACCAACGTTAGTAACATAAACAATCATCATTTTTTAACAAAAATAGGATCTCACTTATCGAAATTACAAGCAACAAGATAAGTCACCAAGCAAAGCAAACAAACCTAGCTTACAAACAATAATACTTCAGCTTTTCATTTTCCCCGATTGAAGTGATGCTGCCTACCGCCTGTTAAACAGCCCGACCGGGTCAGAAACTGCTTTGCTGGCACAGTTAACTGCGCCTTTTTAAAACTCACCTGCCAGGCAGTTTAGAAACATAGTAGTAAGAAAAGTATCGAAACAATGTCTTAAATCTTCTCCAAAGCAATGAAAACCATGGGACGTTCCGTTAGGCAAACATAAATCCTCACAAAGGCAGAACGTTCGCGAAAACCAACTGTACATCGACAAGAAGCAGACTATCGGCAACTCTGGAGTCAATCGTAGTTTACTAGTCTAGCTGTCACGTGACGGATGACTTGCCTTCTCATTGGTTAAATTCTCTCTTCTCTGGTGCATTCAGGTGGCTACGGAGATTTTTAAGTCAAAGGTAGGAACCACTTTTTTCTTATTATCTGATTAAAAATATGTGTTATTTATTTGCGAGTCCAATTTTATGTTTCATTTGAATCACAACAACGTCTAATCATAATTGTACGGAGTACACATATATTAACCCTCTATGGCATGACTTTTTATTTTTTGGGGGAAAAATATTTTCCTTCATTCTTTGGGAGATTGGCTAGTTATGTGTCAATCATCAAATCGGACACTGACACCTCCGGGAACCAGATTTGGGTTTGTTTCCTCAGGGCAACATTGTGCTACCAGGGGTCTAGAATACCAAGGTTTTCTACGGTGATTATGAGAAGTGAAATACAACCCAAACAAAAACTAAATTCATTTTTTTTTTTTTAAACTTACTTTTTGGACAAAAATAAATCAGACATGGTTCCAACTCACCAAATATAAAATAAACAATCAACGTTCATTAATGAATCCTACATTTGAGCAAATTACTACAACGAGCATTTGTGTGTTTGTACGTGTGTATGTTTGGCGGAGTTAGAATCACTAAGGATGTTGCCATCAGTCTTTTTCCCTGTTATATGTAAAACATCAGGAAGGAATTGCTTGTTGATGTGAAAAAGAGTGTATATCACATTTCTGGTACTTGATTATTGACATACCTGTGAATCACCATCTGTTTATCTGATTATCTATGGGTTGTAGCTACCAGATTCACACCAGTGACTGAAGTTAGGCCTGCAGGTTCTTTTTTTAAGAGTTTGTAGTTCTGATTTTATTTTAGTTTTTAGTTTTTTGTAGAATTTGAGCCAAACAAAGGACAACATTTCCACGAGCTCCCATGTCTGGTAGATTTGGTGGTGGCACGACTCGCCCTGTGTAGGTTTTCGAGTTGTACGGAACACTATCTGCACCAGCCATGTGAAGTACCCTGCAGCCCCATATTTTTGGTTTTGGCAGGTATTGCTTCAGTCTTTGCGTGCCTTGGAATAGGGCCATTTATTCATTGATGACCAGCTTATCACCCTTTGGGACTGAGGTTAGTTTTGAAGATAAACAAACAATGAAATAATGGTTGAACAGTGGATACTCATGTTTTCATCGGAAAAGACCCCAACTTATAAACCATGCACCTTTTGTCCATGAAATGATCTTGCATCCACCTCTTGTTGCTGTTAGTCATTAATAAAGTTAAAAAATTGGCTTTATAATTATTTTGTAATCAACTGCATATCAACGCACTAGAATAATATTGTCTGAACAAAAGGGCCCCAACTGCGCAATGTTGCCCTGAGGCAACAAACAAAAAACACAGGTTTAGCATATAAATGATAGAAATAAAAAAATTGTCTTGAAATGATCCAAAATGCTTCTTTAAATACTCACAAACATGAAAATATTTTTAGTTAGAGTTACCCAAAATTTTAACATGAAGTAGGAGGCAAGGTGTAGCATGCAACTCTCCTTCATAAAAAGGGCTGTTCCTCTTCCAAGTAAAAGGTCACATGAACATCAATACCGCTTTTATTTGGAGAAAAATATGTCTGGTGGTACTTTAAATCACCCTTTCCCCCCAAAAAATAAAATAAAATAAAGGAGCAACATGAGGTACAGATATGTGGTTTGTTGCCTGAGGGCAATGCCATGCTATAGAGGGTTAAGATGTGTCAACAGAACAGACAAGCTGAAATGTATGACTAAGTTTGGGTTTTTTCTAGTCAGATAATGTACATATTCTGGGAAAAGTTTTGAATTTTTTTTTTCAGTCTTGGAAAGGAAATGGAGTATAAAACAATATTCATAATTTGACTTTATCTCCTCGTTTGATCGATTAATCCATCAACCTATTTGTTTGCCTTTATATTTATTAAATTCAGTTTTAATTCCATTTATTTTTAAGCATCATATTTATATGAAGTCAAATTAAATCAATTATATAGAGAAATTCAAAGTTAATACATTCCAGTTAAATCTGATTCATTCTTGCAGTCATCCATCAGCAGCCTATTATCCAGCCATGTATTTGTGCATTAATTCTATATATGATTTATACATTCCCCATCTTACCCAACAGTTTGTCCATTACTTTTCAATCTGTCCGTTATTCCTTCTCATTTTGGAGGCTTTTATTCAGAGAGAACTTTTGTACGTATACTATAGAAATGTAGAAAATTGGAAATTTAAGTCTGGAAAGGTTTTGAAATGTAACAATGTACATGAACCCTGAAAGATTCTATTGATGGATACGTTCACTCATCTTGTTTAAGCTGAAAAGTAAGAGAGATCTTAATACTGTTAGAGATAAAAGGTAAATTATCTTCCCATCAACTCTGATCAGTTTTTTTGAGAAGTGTTCTTTCATTTTAAAGCTATTTGTGTGTATATATAAATACATAATCTGCAACACAGTTAAGCACTACTTTGTTTTGGTCTGTTCATTCATTCATAACATTTGACTAAAAGAACATTTGCTGTATATATGAAGTGAACTTTGAAAACTTTTGAAGCTTTTGTTTGAAAAAGTATGACATTTTTACATGAAAAATGTGCAGGCAACCTGTAATAAAAATGTATCCAATATAAAAATTACTTAAGAAAAAAAATAAAAAACAAAATCCATTCCAAATATTGTCCCAGTTAAAATTTAAGAACCAACACTGTTGACACCCCTGCTGCCATCTAGTGTACATGAGCACCCATAGACCTTAGTTTTAATCAACCGTATCAGCAATGTAGCAGTACCTTCACACAGTTAATCATGAAACAAATTCAAAAAATAAATCCAACTAAACTGTATTGTCAGGATTTATCTTTATTTTCATATACAAAAAGATGAATGTATTCTCATCTAGTTTATAGTTCTAAGCATTTCAATGCACAGATATTTTTCATTCATACAGATTTAAAGAAACCAACCACACACATGCGCCCACACACACACACAATTCACATAAACAGGGAAGGTCACATAGTTCCAACATTCGTTCACACTATAAGAAAAAAAATATGCTGACTGCAAATGAAAGAAAAAAAACTATGATTTTGCTTTCACAGGATCCACACATGAAAAGGAAGAAACCCTTTACATTTAGCAAGTAAATATATACACAATACTTGACTTTTTTAATATATTTTTTGTTGAAGATGAGACTGACTCCGTGTTAGTGTTACTAAAGATACTGCATGAGGTAACATGGTTTTTTTCGGTTCAGAAGAGCTGGGTGTAAGACAGCATTCGGAGGTAACAAGCGGTCATGGCAGATTTTACCACATGACACGCTGTTCGCCTGGCACGATTCGAAAAAAAAAAGCACCTGGGCCACGTTCAGCTTCCGCACTAAAGTTTTAAACGCCTGGGTTTGTTTTCGTTTTCCTGCCTATCAACAGATGCCCGTCAGAGGTTGATCCAGGTGTGAGGAGTTGTTCTGTGTTGATCTGCAGAAGATAACTGTTAAGTCACAGCTGAGTTTAACTATTGCTGTATAGTAAATATTGCTGGACCCTTGGACCATGCACATGGAAACTGTCAGCGTGAATCCCGACAGTGCTGCATCAGTCAGTCATGTGGCTACAAACACAATGATGGTTTTCCAAAAAAAACACTCAAAAACATTGTTCAGTGTCGACTTGATTATTTTCCCCAGAATTCCTTTTTACCAAAACTGCACATCAGCGAGAGCTACAGACCACTGTTTGAAAGAAAGAAAAATAATCACTACCTTTCCACACCACTAATCAAAGCACAACAGATGAGCCTGTGTGTTGTGCAACGTGGCTAAACTATCACTATAAACAGGTCAGAACATCACATCAGCAGGTTACTATTGAGGCAATACTGTTCAAACAAGTGGCCAATCACAGAAGCCGCCACACCAAACCATAAAAATATTTGTTCGATTTTCTTTTTGTTGGTGATATACACGCTAATTTTTAAATGCCAGTGCCACCCTCACAACTTCTAAATAAGATGAGTCAATATCATAAACCATTGATATCAGTAACACTTCTCTTAAAATTATCAAAAACCACAGGGCTAAATAACTTAAATGGATTGGTAGCAACAGTGTCAATAAATCTCTTTCTGTAACTGAAGAACAGAACTGCAAATGCCCTGATTTTTACAAGTGCATCTTACAAAATTGGAATATAATCAAAAAGTATTTTTGTAATTCAATTCAGAAAGTCAAATTATAGGTCTGTTACACAAAGTCATGTAATTTAGTTGCTCATTTCTGTTAACTCTGATTATTATAGCTTACAGGTAATGAAAACCCAAAAGCTAGCTTCTCAGAAAGTTAAAACGTTGCATAAAATCAATAAAAGTATTTTTAAGGCTAATAACATTTTTCTTTCCTTCCATTC
The DNA here is from genome assembly GCA_903066815.1 of Brachyrhaphis roseni. NCBI lineage: Eukaryota > Metazoa > Chordata > Actinopteri > Cyprinodontiformes > Poeciliidae > Brachyrhaphis > Brachyrhaphis roseni. Next base: position 14,335 of record CAEFZY010004308.1, read on the forward strand.
AGACATTCCTTTAAAATGCTGGGATAAAGCACTGTGACCAGACATTTTCTTTAGTGACCTTTAGGATTTTTAATTTTAATACAGAAATGTTGTGGCCATGTTGACGCCAACACAATAATGGAGCAGACTGCTGACTTGGCAGATGTTCAGCACACTGTCATTGAAACTCCTCCACTAGGAGGGCAAGCCACAAAAGGTCATTGCAAAAGTAGCTGACTATTCAGAGTCCTGTGTGGAAGCATAATAATGGAAAGTTCAGTGGAAGGAAAACCTATAGCAGAGAAAGAAGCACAGATTGGCACTGTCCTGACCAATTATTGAGGGAATATAGTGTACTGCCTATTAAAAATATTTTTTTTACTCATATAGTAGTCAAAATTTCTGAGAAACTACAATTTGTGTTTTCATTGGCTGTAATGTACAATCAACATTAAAATATAAATATAAAATATTTCCTTCTGTGAGTTTTAATAATCACTATTTGAATTAAATGAATTTTCAAAGATACTCAAATTTATCAAGATGCCCCTGTATATAAAATGTAAAACAAAAAATAATATTTAAGTATTAGGCGTCTGTGTGTATAAGCATATTTACAGGAATATGCCTCTCTTCTTTTTACATTTGTAGGGCATATACATGGTGAAAAGTGGTCAGGTTCTATCAAAAATGGAAAAAATTAAATCCAAAGAAAGACAGAGGCCACCCACCTGCAATAAATCCTCTCGACTACTAAAACACAATAAAATACATTAACACAACTCGATATACATGTAGAAAAAGCCTGAGGTACTTGTCAGAATATCTGAGGTCAGTCTGGAAGAGTAAGCAGCTGAAGGCTTACCCAGTCAAAAGGAAAAACACAAAACTAAAAAAAAAACAATAAAACCCACAAAAAACAGGTTATTAGCCTCACATAATATCATGGATAGTTAGTGTTACATTAACAAACAATACATGTACATCTACAAATCCTTGAGTATCCTGGAATAGTCACAGCAGCATAACGGACATTCAATGTATGGTATTCATATTATGGTACAACTATGGCATTGCATTTGAGACAAAGGCAACTAATTTGAGCTCTCCTTGCATGACATACAGTGACTGAGGTATCTGTGGACCCGTGTCCGACTGAGTCTAGTAACCAAACACAGATGACTTAAAAAATAAAAAAAATGCATGACAATCACAAGGATAAACCCTCAATTACCTGTTCGTCGTCCTTACTTTAAAAACACACACTGTCTAAAATCATTCAGATTCTCTCGCGCTCGCACACAAATGCATACAGATAAAATTAAGAATGTGTAACATTGCAACTCCAGACAGCATCCGTCAATGCCCCTGGCACTGGCAAAGGAGTAACTCTGAATTTTAACAATTAAAAAAAAATAATAATAATCCAGGAATATGTCCATGTTAGCTAGCTGGATAGCTTGGCTCTCAACTTATAGAAATGTTCCAAAGAAGCCTGCTGGATACCTGAGAGGTAGTTCCAAGGACAAGACATCTGTCCGAAATCTTCAGAAAGTCCAAAACGTCCAATATGACTGCTCAGTTCGGATTTTGCTCCCTCCCTTTCAAAAGAAAAAAAGCTGTGCTCCGTTCTTTTTTTTTTCTCTCTCTCTCCATCTAATTCTGAAGAATTCACAGGTCAGAAAGAAGGGAGCACTCTCCAAATGTATAAATCGAGAAGCTTCGACCCCTGAGGAAGATGAATATATTTTTGTTTAACAGTCTCAATGTTTCCTCCGAGGTGTGCAGCGTGTCGTCTGAGGTTTGGAGCAAAGGTTTTTCCAGAATTTGGCCGCAGACAGGAACTCCGACAAAGACAGCAACTCATGAGGAAAAAGCAAAAATTAAAGAAAAAGACTAAAACGTGAAAGAAGTACATGCGGTACTGACGACATTTAAGGTTTGACACAGAGGTGGGTGTAGGATGTGCCCATCGCATAGCTTATTACTATTTCAACTACAGCAGATGGATGCCTTAGTAAACACAAAGGAACATTAAACAGAAACAAAATACCAGTATTGAGATAAAATAGCAGCTGCATATAAGTTGCTAAGGTGACAGGGAAGGGAGATGGGACTGAGTTGTTAAATATTAATGAAGATCCGCTGAGTTTGGGTTTGAAAATTAAAAACAACAACAAACCCCCCCCCCCAAAAAACCAAAGAAAAGTCAGGAGCTCAGGTGAGGCAAGGTGTCACCCGTTTAGGTACTGGACTCTTTGGGAGGTAGGTCCTCGTTGAGAGATGTCACAATGGAGGCGGGGCTGTCTGAGGTAGTGCTGCCTATCGTCCTGGCGATCTGGCTGATGCGCTCCTCCACGCAGCCGGCTGACAGTCGTGCCTCAGCGTCGTGGTCCCAGCATTCCTCGATGGTCTCGCACATCTGACTCAAGCCCTGCAATCGAAGACGGAGCAGGAGGTTTCAGTGGCATCTTTGGTATAAACAAAAACAACTTCAGGTCCTTTACCTCAGGCCTGGTTGGATGTTATACAACAAATGCTAACTTTTGTGCCATTAGTGGATAACAGCCAGTTGCAGTGTTTTTCCAATGTTTAAACACTATTAATTTAATAATCAAAGTGCTACCACATAAACTTCTTAATAGCAAAAAGATTTTATTACCTACAGGCACATCCAGAAAAGCAATATAAAAAAAGTTTACATTTTTTGTCACTTATTTCAGAAAGTGAGTCTCATACTACTACACAGTGCTTATTTGTTTTAATCAATGCTAACAGACATAACAAATATCCTTCTGTGTCTCAGAAAACGTACAGAAGATCAATAAAAAGGACATCTTAAAAATGTCAAGTTTCTGAAAACTGTTAATTTATATGCATGAATAGTTGGTTGGAACTCTTTTTACACAAATTACTGCATCAATCCAGAATGCCATGGCGACAATCCTTGTGAAGCTCCAGCAAACTGAGATGGACTTTGCTCGACAATCCTGTCAAGGCTGTGGTTATCCTTGTCTGACCTTTTTTACCCAACTTTTTCCTTCCACTCAACCATCTATAACTATCACATTATTCCTCCTACTTCAGCAATTACAATTTTGTGGCTTACTATCCTTATGAATATTACAATTTTATGAGATAGAATTTGGAGTTTCCACTGTGTGTAAGCCATAATCATCAACATTACATGTAAATAAAGGCTTGAAAAATGTCACTCTATATAATGAATGTATATCATGTACAAGTTTCAACCTCTGAAATGAGTGTTCACAATGCCTGTACATTGTCAGCCAGCTTAACGCCATGTTTGTTAGACTCCATCAACACAGCAACTTCCTTTTCTGCCTCAAAATAAGCATCTTAAACCGAGTGTCCAGCTGAGAGCACTTACCATACTGTCCAAGGCTCATGATAGCTCTCACTCACCTCACCGTAACATTGAGTCTTACAAACTAGCCATTGGTTCGCCCACATCTATTGTAGGTAAATGCTTATAATCTATTCAAAACCATGTTCTTTGTTTCTTCAAAATATGAGACTAACAGGGGTCATAATGCTCAAACTTCAATAATTAAAATTGTGCAGGCAGCAACTCCAGTTAGAGTGACGACATTCACTTTGACAAGGCATTGTGACATTTAAGTGTTGGGAAATTTTGCTACACTTGTAGTACATTCTTCAGTTTAATAGTCCATTCATTACAGATGAACAAAAAAATAACGAGTTCAGAGAAGTGTGAAATTTATATAGATTTACTGGAAATACGGATTCAGCACATCCTGGTGTTGAAGTTGGAAATTCTTCCATGATTACTCACCGGATGTTTGAGCCAACAGTCCTTGATGGCTGGACGCATCTTTTTGTGCACGACCACATCCTGGAGGTCCTCCAGGGAAGGATGCTGACCTATTTCATCCTCAAACGGCAGCATGTACTCACCAACTGTACCTGAGGAGAAACAACAGGCAATAGAGTGGAAACATAAGAAATAACCATCAGAACAGAGAATAAATATATCTAACGTTGAGTCTTTGGCCCTGATTGGACAGCTCCACAGACAAAATAAAAACAAACCCCTTGTTTGCCAATACCACCTAAAGCAAGATGACCTTTCACCCATTGGTGAAGTAACATTCCTGCACTGTTTGACTTACCGTCTGTCTCTGAGCAGCGGGACACCAGCTCCCAAAGCACCAATCCCATTGCGTACATGTCAATCCTCAGGAAGGAGTCTCGCTGAAAGTTAATGGCTCCCTCCAGCACCTCCGGAGCCATGTAACGCCTCGTACCGACCTGAAAAGAAGAACGGACTCCAATAATCTTCAAATTCACAAAGACAAGCATTTCAAATAGTCTGAATGAGGGCAGTTTCTTCTGGAATCAGACCTGTTGCAAACTGTTAAATTATATTCCAGCATTTGAGAGTCAGACTCTTGCATGTTCCCATTCTGTAATAATTTAAGTCGTATGAATGATTCACAAAAAAATTGAATTTCAGCAACCAAATGTACAAAAAATGAGTAAGAGGTGCTCCAAATATGTGAAAGTATTCATGTAGTAAGCACAATCCTAAATGTTTGTCATTATGAAATTATTTTTAGGCCAACACCAAGTAGTGCTTTCAGGTACATCTCAAATTAGAATATATGTTCCCATCAGACTCATTTGTTAGATTAAAAGTGCCTTTTGAAAACAGCAGGAAGCACACATTTCTTTATTAAAATGTTTAATTTGATGTAATTTTCTAATCTTCTAAGAAATTAAATGTGTTTTCATTAGCTGTCAGCAAAAAAATTAGAAGTAACAGAAAAAGGGCTTTGAAACATCAGTCTGTGTGTAATTAATACATATAATATGTTTTACTTAATGAATTGGGTTGTTGGAATAAATTAAATTTCCAATAATAATTTATTAAGATGCCCCTGTATTTTCCACATTTTTTTACAAACAAATATCTGAAGAATTAAAAAAAATGCTCTAGCATTTGCTTTAATTTCCTCAAATAAAGTCAAACATAAATTCCATTCAGTAGTCCTATGTATAAAAAGCAAAACGGGTAAATGAATGAAATATTTCTAGTTTTGTACATCACAACAGAAAATGTTTGGCAGAACTGCAAATATAAAGACTTGGTCATCCACTGAAACGCGGAGGTTAGGTAACTGTAGGGTTAATCAGAGTAACAAGTAAGACATCCAAAATAACTCTGGAGAAGCCGCAGAGAGTCACACCTCAGGTGGAACAATCTGTTGACATGACAACTAATAGTTTCATACTCCACAAGTCTGACCTTTATGGAACAGGAACAACAGGAAGCTCATTCTTGAAAAGCAGGAGTGACTCTACATTCTGTACAGATGTCTTATTTCACAAATAAGGCTGGCCAAAACTGTTTTTTAGAGATCTACAGAGCTGGTAGAGAGATATTGCCAAAAGACTTAAAGCTACAATTACAGCAAAATGTGGTCCTACAAATGAACGTGTGAAAGCAACACACCAATTTGTAGTGGTCTATCACACGAGGTTCCAAAAAACCACACTGAAGTTTGTGTTTTGAGAGGTATGAATAAATTGCACTAGATGTATAGTGGCGACACTAATAAGAAACCCAGTTCATCCTACCTGGCCATGAGTATCTCCAGGAGGCTTTCCTGGTTCGAATCGCACAGCAAGCCCAAAGTCCCCGATGACTGCAGTTAAATCATCTCGCAGTAGCACATTCTTACTCTTGAAGTCCCTGGAGGATTTATTTCACAGAAGCCATTAAAATGCCTTTTTTAATGGAGGTGTTTGGTCACAGCAGTCACATAATTTAAAGCAGATGCTTTTAGAGAGAAACAAATCATTCAAGCACAACAGGGAAAGGGGAAGACCTGATCTGAAATAAATCAAACAGGAACCATCAAAGATTTAAAGGGGATGAATCCAGAAATACGTCAAACAGAGAAGAGAAAAGCGAAAACAAATCAACGCAGAATTTTGTACCCAAGAGAGATGGCAAGAGTAATGTAACCATTGTATTTTTAAAAAATTGAGAAAATATTTTTCTCAAACGCAGTCGAAAAAAGTCGTGTTATGCACCAAATAACCTTTCCATTTCTGATCAGATGCTGACAGATGTGGACATCTCTCCTTTGAAGATACAAAACTCCAGTCTAGAGACTTTCAGACACATGCCATGTCAAAAGGTGGGAATAAGATTGTTAATAAATGCAAAATTAAAAAGAAGATGGTGAGCATGGCTCAAGTATGATCAGGCTAAAGATTCTCCAAAGACAATGCATTTTCTCTGACACTGTTCCCACTTTGTCATTAACTTTCTCAACTTAGTGAGACGGATGCGACAATAAAAAACTAAAACTACACCAATCCAAGTTAAAAACAAATCACATTTCAGTAAGTGATTTTAAAAAAGGTTTTCCTGCCAATAAAATAGAAAAAACACAAAAATGTGCTTCGTTCCTTATGTTTGAATCAACCTAACATGCAGAGCAAGAGCAAATCAATTTAGCAGATGTCTACATGTCTGTTTTATATCAGAATTATTATAGTTGTAACAATGCTGTAATTTTAGGAGCATTCTCGGTAACAGCTGCTTTTCTGTTGAATGAATGTTCATGTTCTACTGATTACTTTAACTTTTTGTGTCAATCAAGTTATGCTTTGAAATGATGGTATTTTTTACACAAGGTTATCATACCTGCCTATTGTGCACCATTTCTTTGTATTTTTTTGCTTGACTTCAGTTCAGCATTCTATTCGTATTCTAGCCTAACAATTGAATTACAAAGGCTAGCAAAGAGAGGCCGAGAGGTGCACACAACATGCTTTACACCATTGAACATGAATCATAAAAGCTGAATTGAAAAGTGTACAAAATCTATGATTGAAAAGGGTAGGTAGACTTTGAATAGCTCCTTGTAACAAGGACTGAGGTGTGACTTAAGCCTACAATGCACACAAACAACCATTAGAACCTTTTGTAGTGTTTCTAAAACAGTTGCTCCATTTTCATGTACAAACTTATAAAAATTTTCAAACTGTGGGTCCTTAAAACTTAGCATTTGTAGAAGATTAAAAGTTAAAAGAACAGGGATTTGTATGAGAGCATATCAGGAATGAATGCATGTCATACATTAAACTGAAATAGTGCTTGTCAGTTTATTTCTTTCTTTTCTTACCTATGTGCAATAGTAGGTTTGGGCCCCTCCCCCTTGTAGCTGGGAATGTCTTCATGTAGGTAGGCCAAGCCACGGGCCATGGTCTCTGCTATGTGACACAGCTCAGTCCAGGTCACAGTGCTGCCCTTCAGGTGGTCCGTCAATGAGCCCTGCTCACACAAAACAGACCAAAGGTCAACAGGTCAGGTATGAACACATACAGGGGTTTTTTAATCTGTTACTAACAGACTGCTGCTGCAAAGCTGTCAAAAATTTGAGCCACAAAGAGAGACTGTTCAACCCACCAAGAGCTAGCAAATGTTCAAGATTTATCTACATGAATTAGGATCGCACCTGAAAGTTAATTTATTTCAAAATTCAACTCAAAAAATGTGAACCCTCAACATGAATCCATTACAAAATGAGAGGTATATCAGGTATTTATGTTTGTTAGTTTTTCTGATTATGGATTAAAATTCCTGAAAATTCAAAACTTCATTTCTCTTGTTAATTAGATCACATAAATTCAGAAAGTACTGGATTTTTAACACAGAAATGTCAGCCAACTGAAACACTCCATAAATTCTATATGCAGCTCAACATTGTTTTCTTTACACGTTGACACAATCAGGACCTTTACCAGTGAAAGGTTTTGGCTTATTGTTAAGAGTGTTGATGCCTTTTTACTAGACAACTGACAGACAGAAGTCTTCCTCTAACAGAACATAACCTTGCAGTGTTTAAATTATTTTACTTATTTTATTTGTGTGATATTCAACAGATTCTTTTGTTGTTTTATTTAGCTGTAACACCTATACCTATCATTAAAAATAATGTAATGTAATGTTATGTACTGTAAACATCTATCAATTCAGTAGCTTTGGAAGAAAAAAATAAGCAAATTCAAGTGCCTGACAACTAAAAAAAAGGAACATTTTAGAAAAACTTGCAAAGATTGTGGAACATATCAGAACACCACTGTAGTTTTTCCTGACACAAATGGTATGAATTAAAAATCTTCCCTAGAAAGTTTAGTTTGTTTTTATGAGGTAAGAAATAAAACTACCCAGTAACTTTTCATCATGTAGAAGACTGCTTATATTCTGTAAAGAGGTAGACAACTGAATTCTCACCCTCTCATGAAACTCTGTAATAAGCCACAGTTCCGTCTCCAGGTTGGTTCCGTGCTTCTCTGCGGCGAGGTAACGCAAAATGTTTTCATGTCGCATCCCTGGAGTCAAGAAGATGTCCCGCTCATTCTGCCATGACTGCTTATCCTGCAGAAACAAGCATTCGTGTTCAGAGATTTTTGGTTCAAATAATTCAAATAAATCCTTCTGTCACCACAGGTTTAATATTTAATACAAAGGGATGGAAAAACAAAATTTTATAAGAAAATTTCAGCACTTTGGTATTCAATTGTACCTGAACTGGGAAGATTTTTACAGCAACATATTCACTCATTAGCTGAGCTTTCCAAACACAACCAAAGCGCCCCCTGGCTTTGATTTCCAGCAGCTGCAGTGGTTTCAGACCCACCAAAGGGGATGGGGGGACTGGTCCAGGATCCTGATCAAAAAGACAGACAAGTTTCTAGTCAACTAAACCCATTAAAACACATATGATGGGCTAAATATTAAGAATAAGTCATATAGCAAGTTACACAATATTCTAGACATTTTCAATCATCTCTATAAAGAAGTCATATTAGAGAGTGGCCCATCTCACCTCGCTCAGATCTACGTGGCCGTACGGAGGCTTGCGGTGGCGGTACATCCACAGCGCCAGAACCAGGGCCAAGGACAGGACGCACAGCGGCAGCAGAGAGTACACCAACACATTGAGCATTGACGGCACGCGGGGTGGAGGCCGAATTTTCACTGCAAACGACAAGCAGAGCAATTTCAGAGTGTTGGTTACATGACCTGCAGCTTTAGACAGCTTTCCAAACCTCCCTCAAAGAAAACGAGAACTGGCTTTAAAAAAGGAGGAGATGTTATTGATAAAAAAACGACTTATCAACTGACATTTAATAAATCGTTAATATTTTATTTCTGTCATCAAAAAGTTACATGAGCTTCCGCATCTTGGAGATAATAAACAGAGGTGGTCGAGACTGACACAGACTTCTTAGAGCATAATGCTCACAAACTAATTTAATAAATTAATATAGGAATGTAGCAGACATTGGCCATGAAAGCAGAACATTTGGTGCAGTTTACTTTATAGAGAAAGTATTTTAATTCAAATCACATGTCCATGACATTTATCGGTTTTGAGTTTATATTTTGCAAAATATAAAGTCAAAATCAGATTCTTTAAATTCTGTTTGTTGATGAGTTTCTAAAATGATCTTTCTATTTTTTAAAGTTGGTGCTTTCAGTATAAACTCAGTGCTTTAACTGCTGATCACCTGTTAGAGATGTTCAAACTAGCCAACAGACTAGTGCATCATCATTACAGATTTCTGAAGTATTTTTTTAATTATCTCAGACTAAATCAAGGATTATATTTTTGCTTTAGCATTGAATTAGGCTGTCCCATTTGATGCCTTAACCAAATAAGGCTTGTGGGTGTAAAAAAATCAATAAAACTTCTTGTGAAACAGTAAGAACCTTTTATTTTATCAGTTTTATAAATTAAATGCATCAGTTACACTGCAGGGAATGCAAGCTCACCATACCTAAAGCACCAATTCAAATAAATAAAATGTCCAGATACTTGATGGTGTACTGTCTGTGCTTCTAGGCCACCAGCAAATGCAATGTATGAAACAGCCAATTTAAAATAATAATTTTTTTTCTTCCACTGATGAGGCGTTTCTAAAATATTTTTCAACTTTTATAGTAATTTTTACAACAGAAGAGAAGACTATTTGCTCCTGTTGCATCTGGTGAAGAAATGAGCAGGAAAGGAGCTGAAACACTAGTCATCAAATGTTATGATGCTAAAAGGAAAGCAAACTGGAAAACATTTTCTTTCTTTTTTCTTGCAGCATAGAATGGAACTGCAATAAAATATGCTATGAGCCAATTATCAAACAAGTCAAATTATGAGTAAACATGCAAGCATAAACTTAGAACTGAAGCAAAAGTTTCCATATGAAAATGTCAGCAGGGACAAGTTGTGACCTGGTTAAACACTGAATCTGCATTGTCCACTCATACATGCTCAGGAAAATGTAACTGACCAGTGGAAACTACCATTTAGGGCTGAAAGAATTAATTGGATAAATTGTAATGAATCAGTTATTGAAATAATCATACTAGAAAACAACATTTTGTTGTTTTTTTTCTTTAAAGAAAAACAACCTGTTTAAAAACAGGTAAATTATTACTCAACAGTTTACCATACATATAACCGAGCTCAAACACATCTTCCATACACTTTATTTATTGCATAATTGTTAAGGCTATTTGCTGAAAGAGCAACACAGTCAATAGAAAATTAAGCCATAATTGCACAAAACGCATACATTTTCCATTGTAGTTAAAAAAAAACCCTTCTTTGTCAGTAAACTTTGTCTAACCGTCCTTTGCTACAAATGTTAACCTGCAGACTAAAGAAATTATGCTTTTGTATTTTAGGCAATAAAATGTTTATTTTCTTATTTTAAAAAGGAGTTGAATTATTTGGTTATTTTTATATAGTATAAAACAAACTTAAGTGGTTAAATGAAAAATCTGCACAATGTCTTCTTTTTTTATCCCAGTAATCATCAGACTAATCAATAGAAAACTCGATTAGTAAAATAATTGTTAGCTGAAGCCCTACTACTCTCGTAACCATAGAAGCTGTAGCTGTCAAGGAAATCAGAAACTGCAGCTTTGAAAACATCAAATATGAGTGACTCAAATGGAGCACAATTACAATACTAATGAAGACCATATTATACTGATTAAATGCAGCGTGGGATATTACGGCACTTCGAAGCTACTGAGTTTTCAAGCATACATACTGATTTTATTGAAGTGACGCACAATGACTCAGTATAGGGAAGCAGCCTATTCTTACATGCATCTGTGACAGATTCAAGTAGCTTCTGTGTGACTCAAGATTAAGTACAAAAACTAAAATATACACCAACATCTTAAATATGCCCATTATAACAGCACAGATGTTTCATATTAATTTTTAATCTACTACACTGCAGGACAAATTTAAGAAATAGAAACAAAGCAATCAAAAGAGTGAAATAAGTCACTATGCTAAAGATCATAACATCCCAATCAAGAGTTTTACCAACATACAAACTCAAATGTTGGTATTCCATATTTATTACCTAGTTTTCATCAGTTTGTTTCATTGTCAACTAATAACATCTAGGAATAAAAACGATCAAAAAAATATGTAATAAATGCAATTTATAGTCAAGATCAACTTTAGTCTTTAAGAAACAGAAAATCATCATAAAAATCTGACAACATTGGCAAAGAAGCGAATATTGTAACTGCTGCCCCTTTTAGCAGCTGCTAAAGTGCGTAATAATAAAGCATTATGGCCCAAAAGTGATGGTGTGTTATAATCAACAGTGTTCACTGTGCGTAGGTTGGCTTCATCACCACTCACCTCGGCTCCTGCTGCCAATCAAGTCAGGAAGGTGAGTGAATCGCTCATTGCAGTAGTTTCCTTCGCAGCAGCAGAAGAACACCTGAGGATTTTCCTCCATAGAGACACACTCTTGCCTAAAACATATGATGGAAGATCAAAATAAATACATATTTGGTGTTTTATAAATTAAGCTAACTGAAACTAGTTAGAAGGGAGTTTGTCTTTGCTGTATAATATCCTCTCATCACTAACAAAAGGAACGCAAACCAGACTTCTCGTTCGCAAACTGTGACTTCGAATGCCTTTGGTGGACTATCAAATAATGCAAATAGCACAAAACATCTCAGTAACTCTTGTCAAATTGTCTGGCAAAGTACTATTCAGTTGCTGTCAGGATGTCAACAACCTATTAAAATAAGTCCAGGTATGAAGGATGTGAACTATGACATGGTGTATTTATGTTCAACACTCATGTTAAAAAGATTTTCCTTCTTACATTGACAAAGTAAACAAATAAATACTTCTCACAGAGCTGCTTGAAAACATTCTGTTTTGAAAGGCATTAAAGCAGCCTTGATCACATTTAATTTATTTTTGTGGAAGCACTTTAGGTATCAGAGGAAAAAAAAGGAAGAGACGCAAGACTTTCCAGCACTATGAGAATAACTTGACTGGCTAACCGAAGGTCGCTGCGTGTCATAAACTAAATGGCCATTTCAGTTTTTTTAAAAATACAGGTTAAGATAAATATGACTTTTATTCTACTTATGACATTTTCCATTTTTTACCACTGGGACCAAACCTAACAGCTGCAATATACAGGCTAGTCTAGCCTGGACTGCACTATTATATATTATTTTGATTTATTATCTTTCTATACCTACAATATATAGGAAGGTATAGAAAGATTTTTTCATAAACTCTGGGTTTCAGTAGCCCAAATGATTTCATTTTTTTTTTTCATTTCATTTATGTCAAAACAAACAAAAAAAACTAATTTAGGTGCTATAAATCCCACATCTTGTTCTTGTGTTTTGTCTCAAGTTGAACTTGTTAAACTTACGCAAGTAGAATCAAAGACTTCTTACATAAATGTCTTGTAAAGCTGATGTGTAGCAGCACATTTACTTTTGTTTCATATGCGATAGTAGTAGAGTCTCATTACACAGGCTCTGAAATCGTCTCTCTCCCAGAGATGCCATTTTTGTTTTTATTCAAAACCAGGAGTTCAAGGTTTTCTCTCCCAAGAAACCACAACTTTGAATACAATAATAAATTCTACTGGCAATAATTTTTTTTGTATGCTTCCTGTTCTTTATTTGCTTAAAATATCTAACAGCAACTTCCAATCTTAAACCAACCAGGGAGAAAAAAATATTTTTGAGATAACAGAATGATAAGTTATATAAAGGTTAGTTACCGTTCTAAATGTTTGGACAATTCTTCTTTCAGTTTTTGAATGCTGTGCAGCTTGTTGGATTTTTGACCTTTTTTACTTTCTGACAGCTGTTATGATGTGTAACCATGGCAACGATGTATTGTTTTTACAACTGGGAGCAGATAATTAGCATCTCAAAAACCACAGCCCCAAATCCCAGAGGAGTTGAAAAGGAGGCTTCAGGGATGCAGAGAAGACCAAAGAGCAGAGAAAGGGGGAGGAAGTTCAAACTAGGACTGCAACGATTCATCAAATGAATCGAGGAAGTCGATTTTTAAAATTCCTTCAGATTTCATTAAACTATGTTTTACTGTTTAGCATACTGTGTTCTGGGCAGATGATTATTTGTGTTGCGCAAATTCCCTTTGGAATGAAAAACATTGTTTTTAGTTGAACTAAGCAATATATATGAAGGTATAGAAAGATTTTTTAAAAACTGGGTTTCCGTAATCCAAATTACTTTCAGCCTATCCTGGGTATTTTTCAGATAAAAGTTTTTTCAATAAAAAACAAAGTGTCAGAGACACTGGAATGTTATCTGAATTTGGGGTGGAAACAGGAATAACTTTGACCATACTTACAAGTCAGACAAATATGGTTGTTTCAAAAATACTTTCAGGATTAAAAACGTGAGAGCTGAGATGTAGAAGCTAAAGAATTGCCATACCTTGCTCTTATTAAAGAAACACTGCTTTGAGCATCCTATAGCATCAAAATGAAATGAATTTTTTGGTAATCTGTGATAGTCAGTGTACCAACTTCTAAACAATAGAAGTCAGTAAAGTAACAGCTTTACTTTACTGATTAAAAAAAACTGTCACAGTGTGAGAAATGCATGCATGCCAAGGCCTGACTTCAGTAGGTGCTGGAAGAACGACTTGGAAAGAGTTACTATAATAAGTCTTTGTAATTTTAATGTAATTAACATGCAGCAACACTGAAATCTTAAAGTCAAGCTAATGCACCAGAACAACAAAGATTTTATGTAAATTGTAGCTAATAGTCCTTCCAAGAACAGGAGTGATTGGCTCAGAGAACAGAGCCATTCTCTATAAGGTGATAATGTCAAACAATTCAAAGGCAGAAATAGGAGGGAGATGTGTTGTTTACAGAGCATCTAAAAAATACTGCCCACTTTTAAAAGTGACTCACATATTCTATAATTTTCTACGAGTCCCATAATTGAACAAGAATGATTTTAACATTCTCAGAGTTTTTAATACTGAGCTGACAGAATAATTTGTTTATGATTTGGGCTGTAAAATCTTTGCAAATTAACAAAAAACAAGTCAAGCTGCATTTTAAATGTGCTGGAAATATAACACAAGTGTATGTCAAGGCACCAAAGCTTAAAGAGATAGAAACTTCCCAGCTGAATACAAAAAATCTGTATTTGTTATGAAACTATCGACATCTGTTCTGAACAATAGAGTTAGGACAACTTCCCTCAGACCAAATGTGATTTCTGGAGTTGCTAATACTGCTGCCCCAGCTGTCTGCTGATTTGGATGAAACTCAGACACCCCACAATAAAAATGCAAATGTGTTGACCTGACCTGTCATAGCAGTTGAAGTCATCCAGCCAGCAGCCTTTCTTCACCAGCTTGATGGTCCCTGAGGAGTTGAGCCAGGAGGCGTAGCAGTGCAGCCGCTTGTCCTTTTCCCCCTCGCAGCGCTCAAATCCACTCTGGTTGGTCCGCTCTGTTCGCCAGTTATCGTTGTAGTAAACACATTCTCGGGTCTCCACCTCTCCAAGACTGTACCCTGATGTGTACAGAAAGCCTTGGTCAGCATGCATCGCAATGAACTGAAACGCAGCGGGGGAAAGCAGAGACAAATGACACAGGATTCGCTCTGTGCTACAAACGAAACATCATGGAGCAGAGACGATCATCTCTCTGGCACGTAGCCAGTTTTGGGAGCTCTCTGTAGTAAAAATGAAGAAAAAAAGGAGTTCCTCTGGGCTAAGAAAATGCTGCTGAATACTGGCTCAGCATAATCCCATTGACTAAATGATCTATTGAGAGAAGAAAAAAGCTAAATGCTCAGAGAAATTATCAAATTTAATTAGCTATAGAACAATGATTTGCCTGCTGTTGTATAGAAACCTAAGATACAGTCCAAAACTACTCCTACTATAATGCTTTCCTAAAGTATTCACACTCAATGAACTTTGTTATGATTATTTAGTGTGCAGAAAATGCTACAAAACTTTGCAAAATTTGTAGATGTGGCATGCATCTGTATTCAGACATCTTGAGGAAATACTTTGCAGAATCAGCTTTTACTTTTTTTGGTGTATGCATTTGGCTATCATGGCAACAGACTCTCCTACTCCTCCAGAGTTACCTTTAGTCTTCTTGGCCAGTTCTCTGTTAAAGTTTTACTTTTTCCAGCCTGTCGGTTTTGATGGACGACAACAGATAAATAGTGTATCATGAGTTTATCACAGTACGGCAGGGAAATGTGCATTGGTGATCCAATGTCCCAAAAAGAAGGGGGAAAAAATCCAATAGTGATATTGAGGAACTAGGGCTGGGCAATAAATCATTAACAACACATATATTGGGATAGACATTTGATCAATATCAATAGAAAATACATCTGACAGAATGTTCAATAATTTCACTGAACTCTGATCCAGAATCGCACAGCATTTTGGGGGATGTAAGCAGAGGAAGCAAGGCAGGTGGCATCAACTAACTCTCTCAATCTGGTTACCTAGCAACAACCTGCTGAGTAACTTACGCAACGGGAGTTTCAAGTTTCGTCACCGTGCATCATAACTACTTAATAATAATTAAAAAAAAGTGGAGTGAGAGGAGAAAATGAGTACAGCAGCTCAAGAGGAAATTGTGAAATAAACAGAAAACGTCACGTCAAAAGTTTAGCAGTATTTCAGATATTTAAAACAAAAAAGTAATGATTATTAATATTGATTGATTAGAAATCCTTATAACTTGATATGTTTCTGAACCAAAATTTTGACATGTCACTTTATCCATGAGCTTTAGAACAGCCACTAAAGATACACATCCAATTTATGGCCATTAAATGCCCGTTCAACTGGCAAAATATATTACAGAAATCAAATGTGATACTGCAATGAGGATTATAATTTGATACAACACATTGCTCTAATTCAAAGATTGGCATGTTTTCTTTATTAAACAATCCTATAGTAGAAATGTTCTCCCTGATCTGGCAGCTGTGTTGCCTGGTTTTTATAGTCACAGAGCAGCTTTATTCACACCAAAATGGACTCCATTTCCTCAGTTTTAAATTTTATTTAGGTGTGCCAGAGCAAAGAGGCTAAATGAATAATTAATGTCATACTCTCATACTTTTTATGCACTACACATTTTAAAAATGAATTTTTCCCTTCACTTTCAGTTAAACTCTACCATGTGCATCACATAAAATTACAATAAAATACACAGAATTTTCAGGTTACAATATGAAGAGATTCAAAAGGAGTGAATACTTTTGCAAGGCACCAAGTAAAAATGTAATGGCATTTGTAAGGACAGATAATGAGTTCTTTAAATGGCATGTTTCTAAAATAAATACTCTCGTTACCTCAGCCAAAATGTGATAAGAGCACCCAACCTCTAAATGCAACAATAGAAAGCTGTAGATAATGTCCCTATAGACTCTGATGTTGGACACACTCAACACACAGTGTACAGAAGCAGATGACATGTTGTGCACGTCAGTCAGAATATAGCTTGAACATTCAGGCTCAATCTTTGTTCAGAGGGAAAAAATAGAGCCTGTCTCTTTAAATCCCTGCCTATAGGAGCCTGCCCATCCCCCAACTTCATCCCCACCAACCCATTACACACACTCACTTACACATACACATTCACACATTTAGCTGTCCAGCAGCACACAATAGACTTTATTCTATCATACAGGGGATGCATGAAATGACCAAACATCATGCTCATTACACAGGAGGGACAGAAGAAAAGATATTAAAGCCAAGCAGACGCATTCATTTACACTCTTTTTACAGCAGTGATGCTCAATGCTCCACTGAGCCGAGATGGCATTTCTGATATCTGTGGTCACGTGATCCAAAAGGACTTTTACTACAAGATCATTCCCCCCCAAATCCTCCCTCCCCCTCTGTCACTTTACTGGGTTTTTATGCCACAAACATGAATTCTGGAGAAGCAGCTTACTTTATATATCCTTTCTACTCTTCATGCCATGGAGGTATTAGGGGCAGAGAAAGTTAAATCTCTATAACAGCTTCTACACCAGCTGTAGAAAAAAAACCTAGGAGAAATGTATTGATCATAAAAATATATCTGTTGAGCTTAAGCTGAGGCAGAATAGTGTATTCAAATGTGGGGTAAGAGGTGCATATTTGATAAGTGAACGGCCACAAAAACTCACTAAATAACAGAAGGAGAAAAAAAATCATCATCCATGCTTGGTTCACATGGTTCCAAGGGTGTGTAATGGTAACTTCAGAGCCGAAAATAATTCTCCCTTAAATCAGCTGCTGTCTGTGTTGATCAAATACCACAGATTTACCAAAGAACAATAAATAAATGAAATCCTGACAGAAGTATTTTTCACCGGTTCGTAGAACAGAAATGAAGACAAGAGATGGAAAACGACACTCACATAGATTTAACCATTAAAAATTGGATTCTGATTTCACTATGGAAATTATGTCAATATCTAACATATCATTTAAAAAGTACATAACCAACTAATTTAATTCCTATGAATGATGATAAAGATCATTTTGACTGTATAGTTTGTATTTCCATGCAAAAAAAGACACAAAATTTTTTTTTTTATCTGACATTAAGGCATAAAATCTGATGAATAAGTTAAGATTTTCAATCTATTACAATAATAGTCTTTTTGGTGAACTCTTTGTCTGGAAATATGTATGAGCTCACAGCTTTAAACGGTTCAGAAATTAGGTTTTCAATAGGTTTACATATGAGCATATGCCTAATCCACAAAAAGTCTGGTTTTTATTAAACTATGGAAATTGTTTTCATCTCATTGTTTAAATGTAGCATTAAGGTTTACATTGAAAAATGTCAGCAGATGTTTTTGTTTAACATATAGTACTGTTCGTCACCGTTTTCAATGATGAATAAATGTTCCATAGTAAAGAAGATGATGTTTTAGTTAAAAGGAGTAAAAGTCAGTTGTTTTGTGATTATGGATCATAGCATTACATGACTATCAAAGTAAATTAAGAGACATAAACAACCCTAAAATTAGAGCATTTAGTTCATAATTTCAACAAAAACATATAACCCTTGTATCAGTTGAAATATATTTTCCTTCTCTTTCACAAGAAATTATTTCTTTTCTCACACCATTGTCTTTTTTGTTACCAAGATGCCATGTACAAGCTCTGCTTGCTAGCAAGTTTGACTTCAGCATTAGCACTGCTGCTAAATCAGATTGTGCACTCAGACAAGGAATCCAGACAATGGAATCTAACTATGTTTAAAAATGCAATAAAAAATACAAGTGTGTTTCTTCACCAAGAGAAAATACAGTGTCAAGGCTCCGAATGTACTGACTCTGCATCAATTTGTACTCAACAAGGGGACAATTGGTATTTGAATGTTCAACTGCTGATAAAAAGTAGCTTCCTATAATCTGCTCACAATAAATATCTGCTAACAGGAGGTTGATTAAACTTGTTTTGGTTTGATTAATACTTAGCTCTTAAGAGTGAACGGGACATGAAATACTTTTCAACAAGCCAATTATTGCACAGAATTGCAATAATTTATTTATACATACAAAATGTAAGTAGAATTAGATAAATGTCAATGCAGGGCTATAAAATGGTAAGAAGGAAGGCTAATCCATAGTTGTTAAAACAATTGTAGGATTTATTACCAAATTAAAAGTAGTGAATAGAATTTAAGATGGCACAATTTATATTCTTGTATAAAACAGACAAATTTCCATGGGCAAAATGCAATACCCAGCAAAGTTCTTTTTTATAGTGTATAAGGTTTCAGGATGTTGATGCAGCTGCTGCCTTCTATTCCTGCCACCGTAGAGGAAGGCGAGCAACAGTTTTAATTTTGGAAATTTGTTCAACTTCTTAACACAGAACTATCGTGTTACGTGTATTTTAAGCTTTGGGTGGAATAAAGATGCACCTTCCAAGTAAATTCATTTCAAGAGAGAAAATTAGAGTAGCGGTCAAAGAAGATTGTGACTGAGAGATTTAAATCCCGGCTGAATGACAATGCCAGTAAAGTTTAACTGACGGGCGACATTTCGGACAATTACGATCTTTTTCGACGGAAACCTTTGCATGTTCACCAACAACAAAACAGAAAACAACAGCTGCTTACCTGCGCACAAAGTTCCCAGAAGAAGTGAGCAAGTCAGCCATGAAAAAGACATGTTCCGCTTTAAATACAGGACAGAAATTTCGTCCTCTTTCTTTCGCGAACATTAAAACTCAGGTTGGCCAAAAACATCAGTCCAGGATCAAACCGACCACAGGGCCCCTCCAAGCAGCCTAACCACCGCCACCTCCTCCTCCACCACCACAACGCGTATCAATAGCCGCGACGCTGCAACAATGTTGCAAAGAAAAGGAGCGATTAATTGACTGCCGGGGTGTTAGTCCGCGAAAAGGTGCCGCATTTCGCATCGGAAACGGCTCCACGAAGCAGTTGAAGCGTCCGAATCGATGTCAGGACGCTGTTTTTTGAGGTTATTCGCTGGAATAGTAGCACCGCTGCGTCGGGGAGGTCGGTCGGGGGTTTACATGCATGTTACTGATCTGTGTCCAAAATGGCTTCTAAATGGGGAATGGGCTGCAAACAGGGAAACCCGGATGTGTAAACACAAAGGGGGGAACTCAGGCAGCCACAGAGTGACCTTAACGCGACACCGCGGATAAAAAAAAAACATCTCTTCAAATTATGACTTTATTCCGACGTCCTGTCGATGATTATCACGTTTTCTTTACACACTCAGGCTGAATAGTAGCGCCGAAGAGGAATGTGAGCTCCGGTGTATTTATATCGGCGAGCGATAGGGGATTTGAGCTTTCTTTCATCAATGTGAGGATTTTCACTGCACTTTTGAGTTCTTACACCTAAATGTTTTACTTTTTTAAATTGATATTTAAGGGAGACCGCGGTTGGTTGTGATAGTTTTTACGCTTTTATATTTTGTTCAGAGTTAGGAAATACCTACATAATCATTCCTTAATTAAAACAATGTTTAAGCTCCTGGGCTAGAGTATTTTTAACTGTAGCAACATTTGAATTATGTTTTTTGTTTTTTACTGGTCAGACGTTTTGGTAAATCAATCAAAATTAGAAGAAAGGTGGTAGCCAATTCTAAGCCAAATGATTTTATCTGAGGAAAATAAGCATTATAATGTTGTTAAAGTCATTATAGTGCTTTTTTTTCCCTCTTCCATAGCTACAGTAAGAATAAGAACACAGCTGTGCAATCAAGTCTTGCAAAATCTGCTGTTATAAAGATCACACTTAATAAAAACTCTTTGTGATTTGGGTTGATGATGCAACTTTAATTCAGTTTTCCTGTTTGCCAATTTGTGTCAACATTTTGCTCCTTTTGTACTTGTGCTACAAACAATTTACTTAAATGGATATTAGTTTACTACTTATTAATAGTTTTACACATTTTTTAGATAAAATATGTATAAAAATGCTCAAGTCATGCATGATTTGGGTTTAATGCACTTATCTATCATGTTGTTCAGTAAAACTACCTTTAAATCTTGTGACGTCATCTACCCAAATACTCATGAAGCAGGATTAGCAGTCTGTTCCTCATTACAACTTTTTAAAATCCTGCTATGGAACTCTATGCTTCATTACCCATCTGTGTTTTTCGGTCAGTGTGCTTTTGTTAGTGGAAAATGTAATTCTGATCTACAAACATAATGAAATACTAGCTTTCTTCAAAGCTCTGTGTATGATCCATAAAATAACCACTGCAAGATGTGATACTGTCAGAAAGTCACAGCCTTTGTAGCATGTCCGTTGTGACAAGCAACTTTATCTACTCTACTGAGTCTAATATAATAAACTCACCCTATTAGAATATAGAGAATAGGGCAATATTTAGTCCAATATACATTATAGTTTAACCTAAAATAAATAAATAAATAAAAAACATGTATGCATTTAATGTTTTGCAAATGTACAATCTTAATTTTATAGCATTTTTCTTGTGATATTCCAATAAAGATGCCACAGGTCATAGATTAGGATACTTTTTGAGGGTTTTTTCCTGTCTGAATGATCTTTTATGCATTAGTGGCCTAGCTATAAATAGCTGCCCCAGTTTGGAGTAACATGATACAATAAATGCTAATTAAAATGCATTCGTTCCATTTTCCCACTTCACCTCTGCACAGTGCTAGACATTAAATTTACCACAAATAAAAAGTAAAACAGAACTATATTGTGGCTCATATTAGAAAAATGGAAACTTATCTTATTTTAAAACAGAAATTATTTGGGAATTATGTTCCCAGTCTACAATATTCATGTTATTTCATAGTCTGTCATTTTTCACAGATTAATTTGACTCAAAAAATACAATCTTATATACCATAAATACTGAGTTCATATTCTGGTTGCTAATACTGCCATTTATTAGTGTTTTTTAATATTGCACACCTCACCGTTCTGCCTCATGTGATTTGCTCTTTTGCACAAAATAATCCCTTTCTTTGTAATATAGTTCAGTACAATTCTCAATCTTGTTGCACTACCTTTATGTTGATCATGGAAATGAATGCCTTAATATCAATCATAATAACACTATTAATACAATTTAAAATAAGAATTGTGTGTACATATACATTTTTTGTCTATACAGGGTCAATAGTTGTTCACTCTCTCAAATATTTGGTTGAATGGCCTTTTGCGATTTGCCTCTCAACCAAATGCTTTTTGAAGCCACCAACAAGCTTTTGCTATAACTGACTGCATATTTGCAGCCTTTGCAGAAACATTCATTCAAATTGGTTTGTTTCCTTCAGGGAATGTTGCTTTTGAAAATAGTCCACACATTTCTAGAAGGGTTGAAGTTAGAGCTTTTGAAAGGTTGAATGTTTAATATCAGCTTACCGCATCCATTCCTACAGCAGGTTTCATCTGTGTTTGTCTCTAAACCACCCAACAGCAAAGCACTTCAGTCATCCAACCTTTCTGTCGCCTTCATATGAAAAGAAATAGATTACTGTATCTGCCAAGCCTGCTGGTTTATTTGTAGATCATGTGAACATACAGTAAACAATATCATATTGTCACAGGCATTGTTTTGAATTGTTCTAACATATGAACATAACCTCCTTTATGTACTGGTTTCAACTGTATGTTCCAAGAAAAATAGACTTGGAAATGTGCATCTCTTGTGCCTGAATCTTAACATTTTGTGTTGACATTTTTTATGTTTAAATTGTTTTTATATGAAACACCAGAAGATGCGCATAACTTTACTTTTTTTTTTTGTCTGAATACATTATTTTGTACAAATTAAATCAGATGAGATCGAACAGTTAGTCAGTTCTTGAATAGCCTTTTTTACTCTTACTTGAGTATAATTTTTGGCTTCTCCGCCCACCTCAGGTCACTGCGCTCAGTGAGGTCAGTATTACACCTCTGTAGGCTAAAAATGACTTGCCGTGGTGTAATAAAGTGTTTAAGGGTGGATTAGCATGGTTGCTCTCTCCTACGTTCTTCCTGCGAAAAGAAAACCACTTTTAGAAATATTTCTCTGAAAAGAGTAATGGTTGAATGTTTTTTCCGTTTGACTAATTGAATACCTTTTCTGATTATACACCATTTACAAACACATCTTCAACTCTATTAGAGCAAATAATCAAGCTGTATTTGTGTCAAAATTATCCTCTGTAATAATGTAGGGTCGCAGAATGTAATTCTCTTTCAGACTTTCATGTCAGTTTTTTTTTTTTAAATGAAGTTCCTTTGCTCCAAAAAACTAAAACCCATAATTATAGATATCAAAGAGGACATTGTTAAATTGGCATTACGGTGTTGCTCACATTCTTCTCTGTGACGTCTAGACTAAAGCTGCTACAGTGACACTAAGTTCATGCAGCAAATGACCTTGGAATAGACTTAGTCATAGTTAATCTGCCTTAAACTAGTTCTGTTCAGTATAACTCGAGACAAAGCATTTTCTTATTATGTTATCACATATTGATCCCGTAACTCGATCGAGGCTTTGAGCGAAACCTTGAAAAGATAGATGTTCTTTTTTCATAATGGTTGGAAGTGAAAACACAAGAGTGCTCATTAAAAGTCCAATGGCTTTAATGACAACGGCGTGACAATGGTAAAAAGAAAAACCAAGCATGCAGGAAAAGGTGCAGTGCCATTAAAATACTGGAAGGACATCATGTCAAATGCAACTTGCATCAGTTTGATGGCACTTGCATATTTAAAGTATCAACAACACACTTGTAGGTTTAAACAAACTGGGTTAAGAATAGCGGAAGTAAAGATATTAGACTATTAATAAAACCAATACAAACCATTCACTTCAGTAAAACAGAAAGTAATAATGCTAACAGTGAAATTAAGAACTGCGACACAAAATGAAGTTTCTCCAAAATCTATCCAAAGTGATCTGTCTGACAATCAGGGGCTCCATCTAGGGGGAAAAGTTAACAATTCTAAGGGCCCCTGACCAACAGGGGGCCCTCCACAATTTATTTATTTTTTGTTCATAGAAGTAAAAATAAAAAATGGGGCCCTGTCTATTACAACATTAATTGTATTGTATTTTCGAAGATCATTTTTAGCAGTAAAAATCAAATGTTGCCCCTCCCAGACCAAAAAACACACATCCATATTTGCCCTGAACCCCCTGGATCTGCATGAAATGATTCGTTCCTACTTGGAGCGCTTGATGGTGTTCAGCAGCAGTCAGTAGAAAACAAGAACAACTGTGGCTGTTACTATGTTACTAAGAAAAATTATAAAGTCAGGTTTTCAAAAAAAAAAAAAAAAATAGAGAGAGAGAGAAAAAGGCAAGAGTGTCAATTTATAACCCAGTTTTTCTCCGAGAGGTGGGTAGACTGTGTGAGATTATCAACCATTTAGCATAGTTAGCTTAGCTACAGAATACTGTTTGCCTCCATTTCACTAGCATCTAATGCAAACACATTTTTTTATTAAAGTTATACACTGCAGCTTGAATAAAATGCAACTACATAGCATTTTTTGAGAAGTCTGGATTGCTTTGTGTGCATTTTGCACGTTTCTCTTGACTGTTGCTCTTGGGGAGAGACATTTCAGTAATCTAAAACTAATAGAAAAAATTTAAGCAACCTACTTGCATACTGTATACGGACTTTTGGATGTAAAATTCATGAGCAGTAAATATTGTGCTAGTTATCAGTATTGAACCAAAGAAAGCAAGGCAGTTGCAAGCCTTTAAAATTGTGATGGTTTTAATAGGCCAGATAAACTCAAAAAATTGTAACAGCAGCTGCGTGGGGGGTCCCAATTAAATTTTTTGTCAGGGGGCCCAAGATTTCTGGCAGCGCTCTTGCTGAAAATGATTTATTATTTTACTTTAATAATGGTTCTGTTGTCAGATTGACTTATGTTAATAACATCTACATTGTAGTAACCATACTTTCATATTTACTTGTGTTGCAAACATAGCAGGAGTCCAAGAATGTTTGTAAGCTGATGCCCCATTATGCAGACATTGTGCAAAAGGAATTGGAGTGCCTTAAGTTTCTTCATGTTGTGTTTTGTCACATTGCAACCAAAAGCTTATATTTATTCGTGGGAATATTGCATATCTATGAATTAAAAGGAATATAATAAATGTTTTTTGAGTTTTTAAAAATAAGGTGAGAAACATTAGTGATCAACCCTTAACGTTGATTCCCTTAAATAAAATTATTCTTCTCTATGTTTTGAACATCTATTCCATCTATTCAAGAGTGCAGCACAATTGTTTATCTACCAACACAAGGCCATCCATCTAAATTGGTACTGTTGGACCTTAGTGCAGCATTTGACATTGCTGACCATGACCAGGGGCAGATTGGCCATCAGGAGGTTTGAGAGGTTTCCAAAATGGCTGAGCTGTTCCAGGTTGAACTGACCAGTGCTTGGAAAGTGTTGCTTTTTTTTACCCCAAAAATTAAGCACATCGGTGGAGGAGTGGGTTAAATTAGTTAACATTCCAAAAACAAAGGAGAAAGAGATGGGTAGGGTTGATAAACTTAAGGGTAAAACAAACAGAAAAGTTAGTGCAGGATGCAGCCAAATGTGCCAACTTAACAGATATTTTCTGTGGAGGAGGGACCAAGGTCAGTAACAACAAGCTACCACTGCAGCAGGTTAGCAAGTACTTCCATCCCAGACTTGGCATATAGTGTGTTTGTGTTCTTGAATGTGTGCAGAGCACACAGAACAATAAAGGTAGTCTATCACTTATGCTGCAGCATAATTAATCTGCTTAATCATTTAAAATCAATTCGTACCGGCTGAACAGAAAAAGGCTCGCATTTCTTTATTGCAAAATTAAAAGAATATCTATTCATGTATAGCACTTCTGGATAGATGCAAACTACATTTCGTTGCTTGTACTTGTGACAGTGCAATGACAATAAAGTTTAATTCTATTCTATTCTATCCTATTCTATAATATTTGAGTATATCTAATCTAGTTACCATGTTCTGTTTTTTATTATTCATAGGCCACATAGCTTTTCTTAGCAGGTCAAGAAGAATAAAAAAAAAAACTCAGCAATTCACTTCCTGAGTGTTTATCATGTTTCTTAAGTTGAAAAGTTTCATTGCTGTTAGACAGCAAACAAGGGCAGTGCCAACTGTGGTCAAGGAATTGTAAAACAGGGACAGGATAATGCAGGTCGGAGTAGGAGTGAGGAGGAGGAAGAGATGGATGTGGTTACAAGATATAACATCTTTGTTCAACATAAGGAGGCACTATATTGGTTTAATATCACAATTCATATAGCACAGAGAAGTTGCGGCTGCATGAGAGTGTAATAAATAAACTCATGCAGAGAGATTCAACAACTGTTATTTTTTGGGGGGGGGTTTCATGATAATGAACTAAGCTTTGTCTGTGGTGCAATGTAGCCTTATCATTACTGCCCTGCCAAATACAGTTTGCATGTTTAACAACATAAACAGAGAATGTGTGTTATTATCACCTTCCTAAGATATTATAATAAGTCTATTTAAGTCCCTTTTTTTTGCCAAAAGTGATTTTGAAAAAAAACTAAAACAAAAAAAAGTCATTCGCTTTGGATTGACAAAAGATGATTTGGAAAAATAAAATAATAACTTTTGGTAAAACTGACTCAGGCCATTATTTTAGGAAAGTGACGATATGCAACTAGCTCTTCATATATACCAGTATTCTTTGAATTTTTACTGCTCAAATGAATAAAAATATGAAAGCAAACACAGCCAAGTATAAGTTTGTGTTCTCTGACATTTCTGTGTCATTTACAGTTTATTTTCAGATTTTCTTGTGTGGGAGTTTAAAGTTTAAAATTAGATAAAATATACTGGTATAAATCCAAACTGTAGCAAATGATAAATGTCTAAATGAGGACGACATGCAGTAAAATCAGCTGTATTGCTAATTGGAACCATATGAGTAAAGAGTCCCTCCTGCCCTCAGAAGTAAAAAGAAAGTCTGCTTCTGTGTCTGCAGGGCCAAAAAGTTCTGTGGGTCCGCACTGGGATTTGGAAGTCGGATAACTGCTCATGGTATTGAATACTTTAAAATGCTTTTCTTCTGTGGCTCCATAGGCAGAGACATAACACCCAGTTGCCAGAGGCTATTAGGCAGGAACACATTGTAATTTCTCAGTAGCATTTAGATACAACAGTAAATCCGGGTCTTTACATTTAGCCATATTTCTTTTTTGCAGCTAATAATAATATAACACAGTTATATTGTGGACAGCAATGGTCATTTTAAAGTCTGAGAACGTCTGAGGCAGTAAACCCGCCGTAGCTACTCCTCTTTTATGCTTTTATTCTTTACTCCCTGGATTCATTCAGCCCCATCAACCTTTCCATATTTACAACATTTGGTCAAGATAACCACAAATAACTACAAGTCATCTGACTATTACGACACTTAGGCCATGAAGGTGGTATCAAAGTGCGTCTGTTCTACACCAATGCTCTATGTTTGAGTATTGAGGTGTAATGGGAGTCGGAGGTTGATGTTCCTCTAAGCTGGCAGCAGAGAGCTGGAAGGTTTTTTTCTCATATAGGAGTTGTCACTCAGCAGATTCTGAGATGTCGGCCCACTGTGTGTTAGCCCATGCCAATATGGCACTGAGCCGACCATGTTAGGTCACTGTGATAAATAGGCACAGCTGGGACTTAACAAGGTCATCCTTTCTGCCTCGGTATCGCTTGCCCACTGTTCTTTAATAAGTAAAAAAAAAAACACTACATTTTGAGGTTTAGAAAAAACAATGAATATTTAAATGCTATTTCAAAACTGTATGTATTGCATCTTAAATTATCCGTGTAAAAACAATGCATTAAAGTCTTACACTGCTTTGATCTGAAATAATCCGGAGGATTTACATCTATTAGTACTACCCTTAGTCACTGTTGAATGATACGGGTAATATGGCTCACTTCCCAGGGTAGTATGATATGGGGGGCATCACACTCTCCACATGAAAAAAAGTTTGTATTGGTTATTTTCACACCCAGTAATAGATATGTGCCCCAGTGCATTTTGCATTCTCCTTAGTACACACACACACACCTCAGTCAATATTTGATTAAATGTTCCTGCTAAAAGAATTAGGAGTACTGGGAAACTCTCAGTGGAATAATTTCTAAACGGCAATCCTTGGCAACATCAATGTATAGCTTGTCAAGCTCTTGCAATTACAGTCATGTTGAATAAATTACAACATTATAGATAAAGTGTATTCATTTCAGAAACTAAATTCATTTAGTGAAACATTATATAGAATAATTGAATAGAGGCTGATGTTTTCAGCTAATGAAAACTCAACATTTAAGATGACAATGTTACATCAGATAAATATAAATAAGACGTTTTTAATACTTAAATGTGGGCTCAATGAAAAACTTAAAGGTGTTTACTTTCAATCTGACAATGGAGCCTCATCAGAATGCATATTTCATTTTACTGTATTTATTGCTTGATCAACTGCATAAGTGCAAACCATCATGAAAAACTGAAGTTACACATCTGCAATTTTTAATCACAGCTTTCTTGCTTAACCAAACTAACAAAACACAGAGTAATGGACGGATTCACAAGAAGTTTTGTTCATAACAAAAGTGAAAAGAAAAAATACAAATGTGTGAAAAATGATAGGATTTGTTTTCCAGCTTGGAATTCAATGCAAAGGGCTCTTTATGTGGTTGAATCAGTTCCCTTCGAAAGCCCTGAGGTGAGGGACGCAGTAAAATAGATAAATGACACTAGGTGGTAGCAGAGCTCCCCTGGGCAGGTGCACCGACACTGTTGACCTGTGCAATATCCCACTTTCACTTCTGATTTATACCTCGCATGTGAAGGTGATGCTTATTTCCCTGCTGTTGCCTGGTGACTACCAATTTTTTTCTGTGTAGGTGTCACAAGGCTTTATGTTTTAATTGAGACATTTTGCTTTATGATTATTGGGCATGCTGTTTTTTTTTTTTAACTCTTTCTGAACAACTGAAATCCAAGTATGTCAAATAATCTGTGCTCAGTACTGTTTAGAATATCTCATATAGCTTGGTAATGGATCCATTAGGATGAGGAAAAGCCCGGCACTTGAAGGTTTTCTACGTGTGGTTTATAATGGGAAGCAATTACCTGAATAATAGGCCTGATGCCATTTTCTACAATGAAATGTTACGGCTAACTATGAGCTTCACACAGAGTGAGCACAAAAGAAGAGAAAAGAAAAATGGCCAAAAGTGAAAATAACACAGGATTACTATTTTATTTCAGCCTCTGAATAACCTATAACAAAAATACAACAACAGCATTAAACATTTTCCACTTGTTTTATTATTCTCCACCTCCACAGAGTCTGTGAGATATATCCTGAACGTGTGGCACATTTACTCTGTCAGCAGTCGATTGTTCTGCCTCTGATGTGGAGGCAGGTTTAGAAGTAGTTTGCCACCCTGCGAACAGACTGGATAGTGGGATTCTCTGCTTGCCACTCCTTATGGCTGCAGAAGTTTCCTCTTTCCACGATGTACATGCGGCCACGATAGTTTGGCTCCTCATACAACACCCAGCTGTTTGGAGAATACAAAAAAGTGCACAAGCTGAAGCAGGAATTCACTACATGTATGAGATTATTTTCCCCTCCAGTTTTGTAAAGTATGTGCCAGTTTCTTTATATTTAAAGTGAGTGCATTTACTAGTGATTAACACGGTAAGTTGGAAAACTATTACCAAAACAACCAATTAGTGAAGAGATAGAAATGAAGCCTGTTCTGTAATACTAAGAAAATTAGCAATAGATTATTTAAAATTTGTTCTCTCAGAGGCAGAATAGTGAATTAGATTTTAAGAGTATTATAAAGAAGTATTCAGAGTACCAAGGGTTCTGAGGAAGTGAAGTTATTTGTTTTCACCGGATGCTAGCACAAGATGCAGTGAATGATGACAGAAGTGAGTAGGTTCATAAATGTTTTGGAAAAGCTAAATGAATGTAAGACAGCATTAATGCCACATTTAGGCTATCCATTAAAAAGTAAAATGCTACACAGTTATAGTCTCTTGGTGACACAGCAATGCTCCAGGCCCAATTCTATTCTGTGAGAAATTAATGTAGCAGTAAATACAATTATTTCATTATCTATAGAGCCCATAAAATACAAGACATGGAATGATGAAAAGGCTGGGATTTTATGCAACGTACAGTGTTGAATTACAATCGGAGGAGTTCTTAGGGCTTTTAATAATTTTTAATGTAATTTTTCACCCCAATTAGTGAGACAATTAATTAATCTCTTTAGATGATATGGAAGTTGAAGCTTTTAAGCATTGGCCAACAAATTAATGGTCCTCTGATTTAAAAATGCTTTTTGCTTGAAAGTACATGAAGAAGAAGGGTTTAAATGGTCAAGAACAAAGAACCAAAAGGAATCGGAGCTGATAGAGTTTCATGATATCGCACAGTATTGAAAAGTAGTAAAATATGTATTCACATTATATATGCATAATATTTTAAAGTTTTCATTATAAAGTCCTATTAATTTGTTTCCATAAATGTTCTTCAGTCTGAATATATTCTCTTGAGTAATTATGAAAAGAATACAGATAAATAGTTTTTATTAATGCCTGAAGATGATTGAAAACACATCAGAACAAAGCACAATATAAAAGCCATGGAAGAAAGGGTTAAAGATACATACGCTCCGTCTCCATAAACCTTCATGGAGTTGACACAGTTCTTGGTCAGGCCTCGCGCTTGCAGAAACGGACAGTCGTCGCACAGCTCCACACACTGGCCGGCAAAGTTGTCTCCCTCGAACATCTCCAATCTGTAGTGCTCTCCGTGCTGGGGAGGTAAACAGAAGCAGAAGTGCATCCTGGCTGAGTCATTTTACAGCAAGGTTAGACTTTGTCTTTCTGTAAATGACCGAGCCTGTTTCGTGACGGAAGCTGCATTATGTGTGCTCCTATAGATGTGTGGAGGAAGATATGAGAAAGACTGTTTTCTGAAGAGCTGGAGTCCTCTGGAGCTCCTTCCATAAATACCATTTCTGTAGCACCTGTGGTGTGTAAGGTTCTGATATTTAATTAGGCTAAGACTTTTCTGTCAAACAAATGATGCTGCATTTAAGCCAGTCTGTTTTACCAGCTGAATATTTCTCTGCCCCGCGGGTCTCCTTCAAACACATACATAAACTCACCATCTTGATTGGTCGGCATGAGCCCATGTGATCATTATGTGCATTCCAGCGCTGGAATTCAGGGTACTCTCCATGCTCCAGAATGTACTGCTGGCCCTTGAAGTCAGGATGGTCGAAACAGATGAAGGCACCGCTTTCCACACGGACAGAGTTGACCCTGTTCATAAAACCTCGGTCCTGAAAGTTGTCGCAGTCGCTGCAGAGTTCCAGCTTCCTGCCGGTGAAGCATTTGCCCTCGTAGAGCACAATCTGTTTTCACCATTTAATAAGGAAAGTAAATTTTTTTTGCAAAAATGTTACTTTTCCGTCTCACATGTTTGGAATGTCTTGATACATGTATGTTTGACTGTTCAAATCAACAAGATTAGTAACAATTTTTGGGAAAAGGGCTCCTTCAACTGGTACTCACCTTTCCTGAGTACTGTGACATTTTCCACTGTTAAAGTCCTCCAAACTATTCACACAATTCAAGAGGGGAACATTTTGGACTCTGAGATATATACGGCGGACAGAGAGAGTGCCGGCATCGCGAGGCAGACGCAACAAAAGCACAACAATGGAGGGGTTTAGACATTTTGCCAAATGGACAGTTTCCCTTATATGTGCCATTGCTGATATTGGAGTTTGCCCCCAGAGGAGGGCAAAACAATGGACTGGGTGAGATTCTGCTTTGATTGGGCTTTGGGAGTGACGCTGGACTTTGCCGGGGGTTGCAGTGTAACATTTGGGACACGTCCAAATGAGGGGGCATGGAATGGAAAACAACCCGGAGGACCAGAGGTTAGAGGGCAGGAGCAACTCTAACAATAAACCATCCTCTGACAAGCAGCACCAATGAGGCTCCCAAGGCAGTTTCAAACTATTTATTCAGCAACCTGAATGTCTGTTGAAACCAGATAGCCCAGCTGCTATTTTCTCAGGATCCCTCTGTGTTGATGTTTCTCGTCCACTGATCCACAGAGATTTCTGGATAAATTTAGACCTTGACCTGTGAAAACCTAGGATACAGCCTCATAGTCACAACATCAAACACTATACCAGGGTTAAGGTAAGGGAGACTGGGCATAGAGATGATGATCTGAGTTAGGAGCAGGGCAGGTTAAGCGGCTCTGTATTACTGTGCTCACCTGTATTCTCTCTAGTGGCTGGGTCTGTTGTGGTTTGTGGTTTTCTGTGTTTTTTTGTGGGTGGTCAAGGGCCATATGTGTGTGTTTTCTGTCTGTGTTACTTCAGGGGGTTCTCTAGCCTTTGTCTTGTAGTCTGGTTTGGGTCCACTGTGTCCAAGTGGCCGCTGTTTGTGGTGACCAGAGAGGGTGCGGGCAATTGCAAACAAAGTGTTGGTGGGAGCTTGGATGGGTTGCTTATTAGACTTCTGCAGAGAATAAGTTGTCCAGGTTTTGGGTGGAACTACTTCACAGGTATTTGGACAGTCCTTAGTCTGTTGGTTGTAATGGAACCTATTATGTAAAATTCCAATTTAGCATTTTTCTGTACTGAAGTACTTCCAAAAAACACCCAGCCATTTTTTAGCAATAATGTAATGTTTTTTTCATGTCTGGAAACAAGTGTTTTATTATTTCAGCTTTTCCATTGCTAATCAGCTCCTCCCTGTTGTAAATATCATGTTGCCATGGTTACGCATCATAGCAAAATAGTAAAGTATGAAAAATATTGCCAAAAATCAGTCTAATTACACACTATCTAAAACAAGAAGGAACAGTCGTCCCCAAAAAAACAAATTTGACAAAGAAAGTTTGACAAAGAAAAAA
>CAEFZY010004318.1:0-12738 GCA_903066815.1 Brachyrhaphis roseni
AGATAGATAGATAGATAGATAGATAGATAGATAGATAGATAGATAGATAGATAGATAGATAGATAGATAGATAGATAATATTTGCACACTTTTACAAACCATAATCAGAGATTGAAATTAATTTAGACATCATGAAGCATTAGACTTTACTTTATTTTGAAAGACCAACACTGCAGCTTCCTTCCTGTCTGTCTATAAACCTGTGAAGTAAAACTACAGAAGTAAAGGGAGAGGAAAAGAGAAAGAAAGATACCTACGGAAGGTTAAGTTGAAGGCATTTTTATTAAGTCCATTAAAACAGCTTTAATTTCAATGTATGTAGCATTTGAACAACAGTAATGTGAACTTAAACTGGACACTAAAAAAAGCTGGAAAATTTAAGCTGCTATGTTCAAAAATAATGTCATAGTGTTTAAAAAGGAGAGTAAAGGTCAAAATTCTTATATAAACTTTTATCTCTATAAATCCAGAAGCATTGGGAACACCGCCAACCCAATTTCAAGCAAAATGTGAAAAAAAGGATCAAATTTGGTGCCTGTTATTTAATTTAAGTAAAATATGGTGATGTTGGGCTCCAAAATGTGTATCCCTCTAGTGAATCACTGAAGAAATTATTCAGTTGTTTCTGAGAAGGCAACCAACTTCCTGCCTGGATGATTGAGCAACATTTCACACTTCTTCTTCTGTCTTTCATAGTTTTGCTTCTTCTCTTGTTAAATTAAGATCTGAGCTCTTCATAGCGTTCGTTGCGTTGGTGTAAAACCAACCAAGATGTTGGTCAGCTTACTGGTGTTTTTGTTGTTGAAATACTGATTTGAAAGAAAGACGTTTCTGTTTGTAATAAGGCAACCAACTGTACAAGCATGTTGGTGGATTTAAACCATGATCATTGACATGCTAGAAGTAAATTCAACATCATAGCATGACAAACAAATTGCTTCACGTTGTGACTTCAATTCAGTAACTCAGGGTCCTCTGACAGCCTGACTAGTTCTAAAAAATGTAATAAAAATCAAAGTTGCTCTCAGTGGTCCACAGACTCTTATCTTGTATTTTCTTTAGGCCAGTCATTGCAATCTTTGTCCAACTTTAAGCTCTTCAGAGCATCGTAGCTCGACGGTGTCGTCTTCTCGTTGTTGCAGCGCTCACAGCAAACGACAGTTTTTCCATTTCCTTCCACGTCTTTCTGGTTTTGTGCTTCATTTGAAATCATTTCAGATCATTTCAGGTGAGCAGCCTCAAAGTTTTATTCACACGTTTAGAGAAGAAGAAATAAACCCAACTATGATCAGCAAACACAGCATCTGTTGTCTTTGTCCTTAAACCGGAGCCACCTGTTTCTCATCTGTTGACCTCATTGACTGAACTCTTCTGTTACTATTTTCAACACACCTTTTCCATTGATAAGTGACGTTCGGCTGTCGCTATTTTGAACACAGCTGTACCGCTAGCTCACTGAACAACATAAGGCTTTATTATTAATTTCTTTTTGTCTTCGTTACATGATGTAAGTCAGAGTTGTAGAGTAATTACTCTTGCAACTTTTTACATGCCCCCTTTTCCTTTTGTGTAAAGTTTTGTTGTTGTTTTGACAACTTTGTTGACGAGGCAATTTGTTATTTCAGTGGTTAGTGCAGCTGCTCGGCAACCTGTTGCCCTCTCAGCAGGGGTGGACAAAGCTTTTATGTGGCCCTGGGTCAAACTTTTATTTGGGTCCCCCCTCCTGTTAAGTACATCACCACCATTAACACCACTTCACTCCAGAGGGCCAAGTTTATTTAAATTAAATAGCATTATGGATAATTGGGTATTGTTGGCTAAGAACTACATGAGAACAAATCAAAATCAAACACAAATAAAAGATGAAACTAACAGTGAAGATTATTCTTTAAATTTAACAGGTCATATTTATTTGCCAATAAATATGACCTGTTTTGCGAGTTTAAATTCAAGGATTTCTGGGAACTCCCTCGTGGTTTGTGGGCCGCAAGCAGCCGCTTGGTTCGAACATGTTTTGGGCCGGCTCTGCCTCTCAGCAATTGTAGAATATCAAGCAGCTGCTAAAGAGCGATTCAGAGTTTCAACTCTCTAGCAAGGCCAGAAAACTAGAGCAAAAAAATAAATCAGACACATTGTAATAAACCAACTGTTATTTTTCTAAAGCACAAATAAATTCATTCTTGACATGACGGCGCTGCTTCGTTGTATCTCACATTAAAGCGCTACTATCACTGAGGTGGTTTGACTCACATCATATGCAATTAAGTCCATTTGTTTACACAGAGCCATTTCCTCTAAAGCGCCCAAGAGATGCCGCTGGCTTTGTATGTCATGGTTTTGGTGTCGAAGAGCCCAAACACAGACTAGAAGAAGATGAAACAATAAACAGAAAAGAAAAATCACAAATGATAATCCAAACAGAGGGGACGCAGGGAGAAAAACCAAACAAGTAAACAGCCAGGAAGAGCACAAAAATGACAAAATAAAGCAAAATTAAGGGATGGTTTGGGAGTTCAGGACAACAGGATAAACAACAGGGGGGATGTGACAATGAATGACAAGGAAGGAATATATGGGGAAGGTGAGTATTGCTACAAGGAACAGGTGAGACTGATTAACTAAATGGAAACAGTCAGTGAGCTACTCAGCAGGGGGGCTGGCAACAGAGGGAAATAACAGAATAAACAAGAAGGGGAAATAGAAAAACCTGTCAATAAAACCAACACAAAACTGGCTTAAACAAACAAACTGAAACGATACGGAACTCCAAACTAAACTAACTATCATCTTAATTAAAGGTTGTAACTCCTTCTAACTCACTTCAATGTTTCCGATCACCAATCAAACCGAACAGATAATATAATAGACAGTATATCTGTCTATTATAGATAGACAGATATACTTGTTTTCTAAATGAACTTGTTTCTAACAAGTTCATTCATTTCTAAATTAACTTGTTTTTTTTGCATTATTTGAGGTCTGAAAGAGCTGAATCTTTTTTGTTATGTTGACCATTTCTTGATCACCAATCAAACCGAACAGATAATATAATAGACAGTATATCATTTTTCAAGCTATGATGTCACTGACCACACCCAGACCTGATCACTGCTGGACCTGGAGGATCAACAGAACTTAAATTACATGTTCAGACCGGAGCCAGAACCATAGCAGAAAATAGAGAAGAAGAAGAAAACCCCAAACAATGATTGAGCTCAAGTGAAGCCTGTTTTGAAATTCTCAAAAAAAAAGTGGCCAAGTCAAAGTCTGAACCTAAATACTGTACTGTGGGTTGCTGTGGCATGATGTTAAATGGGCTGTTTATGCTTAAAAATCCTCCAAAGTGGCTGAACTACAACAGTTCTGCATTGAAGAATGAACCAAAATTCAATCAGAGCAACGTCAGAGTCTGACTGCCTGTTTTTTCTGCCAAGGTTTTAGTTTTAATGGGAAATTGTGTTTCCATAATGAACTTGACTGGTTTTGATTATTTTTTTTATTCCCCCTTTAAAATTTACATTACTGTTTAAAGATTGCTTTTTCTGTATTTACTCAGGTTATCAAAATGATCTGAAACATTTAGTGTGAGAATAAAAAAAGAAATCTTCAAGGTCGCAAATACCTAAAACATTTGTATTGTTGTTTCTAAATGAACTTGTTTTCTTTGCATTATTTGAGGTCTGAAAGCGCTGAATCTTTTTTATTATGTTGACCATTTCTTGTTTTCTACAAATAAAAACTAAATTTTTGCTTGGAATTTCAGAGACATGTCATCAGTAGTTCATAGAAATAAAGAACAATAAGAGAGAAACTGATACACACACACACACACACACACACACATATATATATATATATATATATATATTTATAAACGTAAACTAAATCAGTTTATGTTTAATTCTAATTTGCACTAACCATGAATTTTGGATCAAATTTTGTAGATTTAATGATATAAAGGAATAAAATTCATTGGCTCGAAATGTTATATTTTTGCTCAAAAAAATGTGATATTAATCATGTTTGATTATTTCACGTGTACTGAATCACAGAGCGTCCTGAAGGTTAACCTCTAATTGGACATTTGTAGTAAGACCTCCCTTCTTAAGGGCTACGTTTGAGGTTTGAATTATTCAGTCCTGACGATGATTCAGGTTAAAGCCACTGTAGTTTCTGTATAAAGAAAAACATATGTGTGCCTGTATGTTTGTATGTGACTTACTTTTCCTAGCTTCTTGTTAGGTAATGTCAGCCGACAGATTTAGGTCACTACTCAACAAATGTCCAAAATGCATTCAGAGGCTTTGGCTTGTACACGCACACGCATAACTAAGAGGGAGGACAGAAACCTCTGCCTTTTCTGAATGCACTGAACCAACAACGCTGTATTAGAAGCCGCAGGACCACCATAATACACACCAAAGATTACACAAAATGAAAACATTTTCATTTTGTATCCTACACACACAAAGCCCCCCACACACAGGCATCAAAAACCCTGATGGCAGCATGTTTTACTTTTTTTCTGCTTGCTTTCCTGACTATCTGTCTCTTCCTCTCACTCACACTGCCATAAACCCTGTAAGTGTTGATGCAGAGTAAGTAGAGCAAGGACACTGATGGCCCTTGACAAAGCCGTACACTCTGTCACCCCCCCCTCTGCCTGCAACCAAAATCCAGCCCGGGGCCACCAGCCGGCCTACTTGGAGTAGCAGCGGTCTCTTAGTGGGAACGTGTGTGAGTAAACGGCCTGAAGTGCAAAAACGTACGCATGCACATGCAGTCTTGCATTAATGCACACTCCTAACAATTTCAACTGAGAGAAAATGCATTTTACAGTGCGTTGTGATGATTTGCCTGAAGATAAACGAGGTAAACTGTGAGCGTAACATTTAGTAAGAATCCTGCTTACCGTCAAAATACACAGAGAAGAAAGAAACCTATAGCGGTCCTGTTCACACTTTGCCACGAGACGTGTCGGAGACATCGAGTGTTTTCACACTTGATAGTAGATACCAGTAGACTTGGTTAATTTGAAGACCAAAATTGCCACATTTGTTACCTTTTCAGCTGGTGCGGTTCGCTTTCACAATGCACTGTGTCAAACAAGTCAGAACTTTTGAAAAACCTGTTTATCTTATCACCTGACAAGGTAAACGGGCAACAGGAGGTCTTGGCTGCAAAGAAACAACTAAAAAACTTCTGAACAAGACATTGAACCCAGCTTACTTCGGTAAACAAAAATGGAGTAGTGTCAGGTTTATTGTTTGTGGGATTTCTCTTTTGTGGTTGGTAAAAAAAAAAAAAACACCATGCACCACCACTCGTCCATTTGTTTTGGCTGAATTTACCTAGAATGCCATGCACTGGAGTCCGCTTCCTGCTTTTGAAGCGATCTACAGTCCGACTGGCATCCATAAACGCATTCGAGCTTTTGTGGACGCTAAGTTTGTGGATGCGTACAAACCTAGGTTTGTGGATGCATTCGAGCGACCAGACTTTGCTTTTTTGCGCATTCACACCTTCCCAAAGGAACCAAACTTTGTAGGCAGACAAACTGGAGTTCAATTTAAGCGGATTAAACAGGGCTGGTGTGAATGCACTTATTGTAGACTTGTGAAAGAAGGTGCTCTAGTCACATGATACCAAAAGCAATTTTTCTTTTTGGGCCTGCACATAAACAGCTTTGTTTATCGAACCACGTCACCAGACACGTATTTCCCTTGGAAAACCATGATTAGCAAGAACAGGGAATGTTCTCTTTCGGTCTACAGGATAAATGCTTGCTGCTATCAGCACATAAACTCAATTCAATCGACGGCCAAAGATTTTCCGTGCTCAAACTAGTTGGTCAAATGTTCTGGATATGTTATCGTAGACTTTTATCTAGTTAACATAATGGTGAAAACTGGTCTCAAAAACAATTCAAGTCAAAACTAATCAGCAAATTTGGATGATTGAAAATGTATACAGTTTTAGGCAATTAATTAGAGAAAGGTATTTGCTCGCTACATCATGGATGCTTCTGGAAAAAGACATGGAGATGTCAAAAATAAGACAACAGGAAGAAATATTCCAAATATTTTATGTGGAGGCAAAAGAAGTCAACAACAAGACTGGCAGCGAGTGTGTAACCCCCCACATCAACCCTTCCATCAATGCTGTCAATGCCTGAGGGGAGATCGCGATGAAGCGCTAAGCGACAAAACAGGCTTGTAGTGTTATTGTTGCTCTAATGGCTGAACGATTGTGTGCGTGTGTGAGCAAGTGTGTATTGGTGATGGAGAGAGAAGGCAATCAAGAGGTGATGGAGGGGAAGAGGGATTGACTGCACACAAATATATAGCATTAGAGGCAGAATACTTTTCAACATTGACACTTGAAAGTTTAGTTTTTTCCTCGTAAATGCTCATAGTATTTTAGAATTAAACGATACAACGCATTGGCCTCCACGTCGGTGAACCAGTTTCAAACCATCGACCTCGGCATGTCCCAGTGGGCCAAAGCCTGCAAGCTGCAGTCAAAGCCACTTAAGGGGTTTCAGAGCCTTTATGTTTGTCTGGTCGATGCAGGACTCTAGGGAACGAAGGTGTCACCCTTTGTCAATCATTTGCTTGTTGCAAATCAGAGCCAAGTTCAAAGCGCTAAAGCATTGCATGTTTGGCGCTCATTGAAGCGTTAGTTTGTACTCTGTCTGGCCCAACGTAAAGAGAAAAACAGGCACAAATTGCAGATGCAACCAGAGTATCTTCCCAAACAGGATCTCATTTCTTTTTGAAGCTTCAAATTCTTATGTTCAGTTTTTGTAATCTAACAAGTAATCACACTGTTTTATTATACCGTATTGGGTAATAAATTATTTTAATTAACTTGTTCTAAACTGCGTCCACTGAGTCAGTGGGTTGCTGTGCATATTTCACAATTAAGTCCCTCTAAAGTACAAGACGGTTTGAACAGATCGATTTAGATTCAGATCAAATGTTTTTGATCTTCAGAGTGTTAGCTGTGTGGGTAACGCTCATTCTTGCTACTTTAATGTATTTCCAAACATTATTTCAAGCTAGTCGGCTGGTTGGTCTATTGAGTTAGTAACTAAGCTAAATTAATATGCTAACTAGCTTGACAGCTTAAAGTAATCAGTTTGTTTCTTAAGCTAAATAGCTAACAAGTTCCCTTAACAAGTTGATCTGTTTGGCTAACCTGTTCGGCTAGCTAAGTCTGTGCAGCTAGCCTTTATTTACTTTGTTTATTTTACATTTTGCTGCCCATAAAAGTCTCTATTTAGTGAGAGAAAGTTTAATCTTTTTGGTTTTATGGTTTAAAAATAACATGACTATTGAGTTTTATTCAACTGTTTGACGATGATTCCCATAACATCGTTATGGGAATAACGATGTTAACAACAAACAACAAACCCTAACATGAAGCTAATCAGCCTTCTTTCATAGTTTTCAAAGCCTTCTTTCTCAAAAAAAGAGAAAGATTTATCTTCAGGATACGCTTCAAAAGTTGAATCTTTTCAAGGATTGGTGTTGCTTGTCCAACTTTTAGACAATATTTCTGATAAAGGTAAATATGTCTTAGTAATTTCTGCTTATCTTGACAGGCTAACTGATTATCTAAACATACCATAGGAGACCAACAAATTAGCTTAAACTGTAAAATAAGCAGAGCTATTAACTTGCAAAGGAAGTCAGCTTGGTCTCTTTTTTTTGTTTTTGTTGTGTTTTTTTCTACTTTCTTTAGGATTATTTTACATAACACAGTCTGTGCTTGAAATTTACTAAGTTGGATATTTTCTATTTCTTTGAAGCAAATGAAAACGAAAATGGCTGGCAGCATTCTAAAACAAATGCAACAAATGTACTACCATAACGACAAATAGTTTTTCCAGTAGCTAGAAATATGAACATGCAAAGGTAGAAGTCACAAATCACACAAACAATGAACTAAAACTGTCTTCATTATAATCCTGATACTTTAGTTTGGTGTAGTAAATAAAGACCCTTGCCTCTGTTTAATGCAATAGAGCCTTAAAAAGTTTAAAACAGAAAACTATTTCACCTTCCTCCAGACATCAGTCATATGTGTAAGACAGAAATAGTTTGTAATGGTTCTGCATGAAACCATATTTCAAATTCCGTCACTGAAAGCCTCGAGTCTCTTAAAACTGCTTGGAGGTTTATTAAACATTGATGAGGCTTCTCACATATTTATCAAGATCCCAATCCTGCCCTCAGCACATGCTCTTCGAGTTAAAAGCACTTCCTGCCTTTTACGCCCTATAAGCACTTTCTCCTTGCCAGACAATCTGCAGGATTTTAAGTGTATTTCCTCATCTGTCATTTTGTTGCTTTTATCTGAGCATTCCAGTGTTAGACATAATAGCTTGAATCTGTCACTGTCTCGTCTCAGATCATTATCATCGCAGATAAAAGAACACGTAGCTTTAAAGAGAAATGCTAAAAGGTTACAAGTCTGCCTTGAAACACCCACATTCATTATCTTATAGAAGTACTTATTTCTCACCCGGCCTTGCTAAGTTTGAAAGTTAAAGTGTATTTGAAGGCTCATTAAAATTGTGTTGGGCGCATTTTCTTCTCTTTCCTTCGCAGGCTTGATCAGTCACAGCAACTGGGTGGTGGGAATCATCGAGATAGGGGGGAAAAAAGTGTTGCAAGTGGCAAGCAGGTATAGAAGCACAGAAACCAATGCTAATACATTGTGAGTCATCAGATGGTGGAATAATTGCAGCGCTGATTATCTGAGCAAGAAGATCCTGATCAGAAGCCTTTCTGTGTGGAGTCTGCATGGTCTTATGGACCAGATGTATTCATCACCAATACCCAATCTAGACTTTTTTTTTTTTTTCAATTGAGGCCGATACAGATATTAATATCAGATTGGTGCATCGCTAATAAAAACCTCTGAGAAAAAGTATCTTGTCAGAAATGGAACAAACACAAACCTCCTTAATCCAAGATGTTTGAACTTAATTGGGTTTCAGTTTTTGCAGTGCTTGGAGACTCGGTGCTACAGAACCAGATACAGTTTTGTGCCTCCCGTTCCACCATCCTCACTGTGTGTGGTGCCCAGATAAATGAGTCCTCATCCCATCATGTCACCTTTTCCATTTGTTAAGAAACGATTCTTGCACTGGCTGAGGTGGGTAGCTGCTTCCTTGTAGCTATTTTCTGCGTTACAAAGATCAACGCGCGTCTGCTTTACTGGAACTGCGTGCTCTCTTTTCTGTTTTTGAAGCCTGGCCTCTGTGTCACACTATATTCATACCCCTGGGAAACAGGGAGTCATGAGTTACTAATTACGGGTCCCTAGACAATTACAACAACCTTTCAGTGATTTTTTTGTGAAAAAAGAAAATTCTAAATGTGGGATTTCAATTAATGTGGTATCTTCCTAAATGTCTTTGCTGTTAAATTACGCTACTGGGGTGGCAATGAGTGTAAGGAACACTGTAAACTGGCTTCAGATATACAGGAAAAGTGATTTTCCCAACAGTAAAATAAAAGTTTGCTAAAACGAATATAGTTGAAAAACTGATTACCTTTATAGACGGCAAAGTAATTCAGTGGATTATCATGCTCTTCATTTTCCACCAACATTTAATCGGCTAATTACTGTAAAATCACGTATTAAAGGAGTTTATTTCAATCCGTTTTTGTTTTGTTGTTTTTTCTTGCGTTTAGCTTTATCAGGGAGCTTTGTTTCCTAATCCCAACATGTCGTCACACCTGCGTCTAAACAAACCGATAATTAAACCGAGAGTCTTGAATTTGTGATTTATAACTCCAGAGATGCTTAGAGGTGAAAAACAGAAAGGATTTGGTTTCAGATTTAAGCACTTTTTAGATGTTAGACAAGCAAAATGAGGCACTTCATGATTGTTAAATGGACACTGTTTAGTCAACCAGATGTGCTTTTTGGTTTTTTTTATTTATTTTACCTATTCCTTTTAATTATTTTACTCTTCTTTCTGTGAAGAGCTTGGTGTAACTGCTGTAATAAAGCAATTTTAGACAGCGCACTCTAAATGAGAGACTGATTTTTTGAAGGCAAAAACAATTTGAGGCCAAACAAGAACAACCAAATTAAGTCTCAGCTCTTAATAGTTTAATATAATTAAACGTTACGTTTTGGGTAACTTCTTTATTAAAACGTGAAACTTGCTTGTTTCCAAACAGAAGTAAATGGTCTCCACTTGGTCAGTCCTACTGACTGCTCTACCACCACAAAACAAAGGAAGGGACTAATTAAGATAAGACATTTGTAAATAAGCTGCTCATATTTCTCACTATGAGGTTTCACATTGCCAAAATGCAGCTAATAAAAACATAACTACCCAACAATATTGCAGTATGGCATTACAGCGCTTTACTTAGCAGGGGACACATTCAGATCCAAATCAAAAATGGCACATTAATATGTTTACAGTACCTCTCTACAAGCCATTTCTTTGCTTTCTCTTTTGCATAACGCTTGTGTTAAACCACTCTCTGTCATGCTTTGTCATTTCTGTCATGCCGATGTAAGCACAAACCACACATTTAGGGCCCTGACAAAAAAAACAAGTGCACAGAAAAGATTCGGTAGTTTCTGTTTTTTCTGTTAGACTGGGCTGTCTCCTTTGTGAACTGATGATCTGCTCAAGCATGTCAAAGCAGACTTCTGGACAGAAAAGTGGATTATTGTGCTGAAGTGCAACAAAATGTGACAGATGGAAACTGTCCCGGTCGCAGCCTTTTTGGCTGAGGGTCTGCAGAACACAGTCCAGCAGCAAGACTGGGTTCAATAAAACCCATGGAATTAAGAAAATGTATATGATGAGGAATTGGTTTTCAAGAAAATTTATTGACTTGCACGTTAAGCTTGTCCGTTTTGATTGGAAGAACAAAATAATCCAGATCGAATTATATATTTTACTGTGACAGAAGATTATGTTAGCTGGAGTAATAGTTT
The DNA here is from genome assembly GCA_903066815.1 of Brachyrhaphis roseni. Taxonomy (NCBI): domain Eukaryota; kingdom Metazoa; phylum Chordata; class Actinopteri; order Cyprinodontiformes; family Poeciliidae; genus Brachyrhaphis; species Brachyrhaphis roseni. Next base: position 10,978 of record CAEFZY010004318.1, read on the forward strand.
TAGGAGATAATAAACTAAATAAAAGTCTTCGGAAATCACCCCATTTGTAAATAGAGGCCAGTTATGCGTAATATTATCTCAGTATTAATCCAGCTGCTCTGTGAAGGCTTTGGAGATTTTTTCCAATAATGAACAAGAAACGTCCTGAACACCGGGGAATAAATGAAACGTGTCTAAATGCGTGGAGGAGTTCAAAGCAGGTTTAAGTCCCATTTCTGTTGCTTTAGCCTTCATTCTAAAGCAGCCTAGAAGTCCATTGCAACTCTGGAGGAGCTGCAAGGAGCCACGGCTCAGGTGGGAAAGGCGAGGTCAAAATGAAACCGTGCGGCCGCTCTTTGTTTGGTAGAAAACTAACAAGTGTGCATGACCCTGAACACACCACATCCATGGTGCAATAGCTGACAGTAAGACACTCCCAGCAGATTCATCCCAAACAGGCAGCGAGAACCACAGAGGAACCATTCAGACCAAAGCACAGTCATGGCCCAGTCAAAGTCCAAGCCTAAATCCATTGACAACGGATTTAGTTTTTCTACAAAATGCTCTCAATGGATTTTTAGACAAAAACTGTCAACAATTTGAGTTTGTTGATGTGCAAAGCTGGTAGAGATAAACCAAAGAAAAGAGTCGCAGCTGCAATGTTGGCGGAAGGTGGTTGTACTTGGAAACCGTGAATACAAATGAACACCACACATTCCAGATTTTTTGCTGTTTTTTTGTAAAAAAAAAAAAAAAGAAAAAAGGTAAAAACCATCTCTGATTTTCCTTCCACCTCGGATCACAAAAAATCTCAACACCACACAATGAAATTTGCAACATGACAAAACGTGGCAAAGCTTCCGGGGAGTCAACGATCGACTGTCTGCTGCAACGATCAGACCTTCAGTCGACTGAATGCGATACCTTCAGACATCACTGGACCAACAGCACCCAGCCTTTCTGCTTTCTTGATATACTGTATATATGACACATTTTCCACTAATTCAGCATGAACTGTAAAATCATCAGCTGTGTCCGTGTGTCTCTATTCCTGCTGAAATCCCTGCCGATGTCCGGTCTCGTACCACGAGATTGATACTGCGCTGATCCATCCACCCACAGCTCTGCACAGCATTCGCAGGCCTGAATGCGTAAAAAGCTCCCAGCGCAACAGGGAGACTGACTCATTGTGTCTGACCGATTCAAAGGGACGTGACGGGAACCTGTTTCAGATGGTTGAGGCAGAAAGCCACTAAATGGTACATTTCATATTCTGTGTGTGTGTGTGTGCTTTAAGACAAATCGCTCTCTTCTCTTGTAGTTGATGTAAATGTAGAAACAAGCCTCATTATCTTTGTTTCCTCTCTCGATATGCATCCTAACGAGACAGCTTTTAAGATCTACGTTTGTGGAGATTTCGTATCAGCAGTCGTGTACGGCAAACTCCTCATTTTTGCCACATCATTGCAGACACATAAAGCAGTCACCCAGAGGAGAGAATCAGTCATCCCTCCCCCTGGTCTGTGGGTGAAATAAAACAGAATCCAACTTTTTCCTCTTCCCCTCATTAGTCAACAAATATATCAAAACTACAAACTCCCAGCATTTTCAGGTCTACCAGCAGGATTCACTTTGAGGAACCTGTTTTAAAATGACCCCCCCCCCCCCCCCCCCCCCCCCCCCCCCCCCCCCCCCCACACAACCACCCCCCCCCCCCCCCCCAGTCCCCCCCCCCCCCCCCCCCCCCACCCCCTCCCCCTCACCCTTCTCTAACCCCACCTG
>CAEFZY010004320.1:0-26653 GCA_903066815.1 Brachyrhaphis roseni
TATATACTAATAATATTAAGCATAGATTTAGAAACAAATGCAGCGTTTAACAATTTTACTGTTTTTTCTTTGAATAATTTAATTGAATTTCCACAACAGAATGACAGTAAAGGTATAAACAACAATTTTATATCAAATTTTTTGTCATTAGGTTGAAAACAATTTACTTTTTTCTTTTGCCAGTATTACCTTCGGTATCTCTTTTCGCAAAAAATAATAAATTTAAAAATTGTTTTATTGTATATGAAACTGAAAAACAAACTAAAATGGTGGCTCTTTAAAAATAACAAAAGTTCCATAGTAGATCAAAAATGAAAAAAATGGCTTCTATTATGTAACATTTGTGGAGCTAAATGAGTTTAATTAGCTGGACTGGGGCCAAGAATGGCTCTCTGAATGGTAAAGGTCGCAGACCCTGGTTTAAAGGAACTCAGTGTTTCAGCATTTTTCCCGTTTTCTGGAAGTTGGTTCCAGTTAGAGGAACATAAAAATCTAATTCTCCATTTTGGTTCTGGTTCTGGGGATGCAGAGTAGACCAGAACCAGGGCAGATCTTTTATTTATTTTGGTACTAAGCTGTTTGGTGATTTATGAACTAATAAAAGTATTTTAAAGTCTCTGAGCTACAAGGAGCCGTTTTTAAGGAGGTTTTGTTTTCTATTTTCCCGGTTTTAGTGAGGAAGCAAACAAGCAGCGTCGTTAACTAAATCATGTGAATACAAATTAAAACTGGGCAGATGATCCAAAAATTTTAATTATATCGATACCAAACCGATATCGGTATCAGACAATATTAAAACTTTCATTTCAGATCCCTTTTTGAAATTTTATTTTGTTTTGTGTTATAGTTTCTCAACTTTGCCAGAAAAAAGATTTTGCTTTGATTTTTTCTCAGATTATGTATCTTTTGCACTTTGTTTATTTAGAAAACAATGCACACATTTAGATTAGCTGTTATTTCTGAATTTGAGAGAAAACCACAAAAACACTTGAAGGTCAGAAGTTTGATGATTGGATCAATACCAGCATATGCAACATCGCACATCTTTAACATTTAGATAAACTCTTTGTCGATAAAATATTTTAAAGGAATTATGTAATAGATGCAGAAATGAAAATCTAAAATAAATCTTATCTTAACTTTAGGTAAGAAAATAACTTTCCAGTGGCCATAATTGATTTTCTTCAAATTCTTTTTAATATCTAAAATTCATATTCCATTTTCTTCCCTCCATAATAAGCAGCTTTATATCAAAGTTGATCCTTTATGACGGTTTGTTTTCGCCTCCTGCTGTGGAGTTTGCATTTTTATCTTATTTCTGCTCAAATCCAGCAGAAGAAGATTTTGCTCCAGGAGATAAATAACACAGCAGTTCATATTTATGTCTGATGTTTGTGAGATTCTGCATCTGTTTGTGGACCGCCTCATGTTTTACTTCTTTTTAAACCCACACACCTTCTCTTCATAGGACAGGGCTTTCCAGTGTAGCTTTGGTGCGCTCAGTTAAAAAACTGTGTATCAAACTAACATGATAACATTACAATGAAACAAAACATTTCCAATGTTTTAAAATGAAGGTTTTTTATATCTGTGCCTCCCGTCATAAACAGGATTAATGTTTCCAATTAAATTTATGCTTAAACGTCTGAAAAACCTCTCAACAAAATACATCTAAAATTACATTAAAGTATGCTGAACAGTAATTTAAGTACTTCAGTTGAAAAAGTGAGATAATGCAGATTATTTACTCTCAGAATGAAATGCTTCAAGTGTCTATTTCTTTCCATATTGATTATTGCATTTTGCAGACAATAAAACCCCAATTGTTACTTTTTCAAAGAATGAAACTTTTTATGTAAGGCCAATGAAAAAGGGCTTTTAATGCAGAAATTGTGTGTCAATAAAAAAGAAGAGAAAACTGCTGACTTTATAGTCGTTCAGCAGACAGTAAACGTTCCCCTCACCAAAGAGGTCAAACCAGGTCACTGCTAAAGAAATGTCAGTACTGAGAAAAAGTTAAGTGGAAGGAAAAAGTGGGACAGCATGAGTTGAAGCAACAGGGATAACCATGCATGTACATTTCTGTCCATAAATCCCCAACAGAAAGTTGAATCTTATTTTGTTACAAAGGTCTAATTCCGCTAAACACAAGATTTTACTCATTTAGATTTGACACAATTTTATCAGCTCTTTAATTATAAATAACCTTAAAGTTTCTGGGAAATCTAATTTAAAGTTTTCATTAGCTGTAATATGAATTACACTATGAGTAATGCTGCCTACATAAGATGCACCGATTTGATATTAGTATCTGTATCGGTACTGATATTGAAAAATATTCTAGATTGGGTATCGTAATAATTAGGCCTGTCGCAATAAGCAATAAAATAAATTAATTGCATGATAAATAAAAACAAATATTTTTCATTTGAGTTTTTTTTTATAAGGAAAGTTTTTTTTCTCTCTTTATACAAAAATCTGGATGACAAAAGTGATTTAGTCTCAACTAAATCCCTTTTTTGAAGGACAGTTTTGTTTACAGAGACTTTGTAATTCATTTTATTTGTTATTTCTGTTGTTTGTTTGGAAATTTAAAATATCTCAGTTCCAGTGTTAAATATTCATTAAAAATCAAAATGTACTTATCTTTGAGAATCTGTTTTTGTATTGTCAAATGGCCTCAAAACAACAACAATAATATCGCTTATAGTAATAAAGTCTGGGACAGTTTATTATGCAGCAAAAGTTGTTATTGTGACAGAGATATTATCGTGACAATGTGCCCTATCCATAAAGGCGGATCTATTCAGTGTAACTCTATGCTTTGTGCTCTGAGCGACATCATGCTTTATTATTTATTTCTCATTATATTTAGGATTCCTAATTGCACTTTCTGAACCATTTGAAAGAAGGTTTGTTGACCAAAGTAGTCCACATATTGTTTTAGTCAGTTTAAATTTCTTTATTATTTTTATTTTACGTTGGCTGTTATTCTCCTAATTGAACTGGCTGAACAAATTAATTGTGCTCTTACATATTTAAGTGTGCTGCATTTATCAAATAAATTTGTAATTCAGTACATTTGTGTCTTTGTTTAAAAAATAAACGTTTAAATAGTTTCAGCTGTTTTTATGTATCGTATCGATATCGACCAATACTAAATCTCAGATATCAGTATCGGTATCAGAAGTGGATCAGTGCATCTTTATATAAAACATGATTTCACTTTTTGAGCAGAATTACTGAAATAAATTAGCTTTTCGATAAAATTGTCTTAAATTTAAGCAGATTTGCACTTTTCAGGTTCTAAACATTAAAAGTTAGCTGAAGTCAATCCCTTCTCTCCAAAAGTACATCCTCCTCCTGTTATGTATCTCCCTTTTCTAATATTGTTTAGAATAAAATAGCTGCCTCCTATTTTGTCGACACTCTCCTTTGAAGAAAAAGTAGATTGTTGAATGAACTTGAAGATGCTGGACTCTCAAGTAATGAACAGTTTCCTAAGCAACATGAAGTCGCAGAGGTTTCAAATATTGATTTACTTTCACAAAAAGAGCCGAGAACCTGAGAAATCTAAAACCTTCTTCTTCATATATATCTATCATGCAATGTAGCAGCTTCAAGTATTGATTTAGAAATATTAAATTTAGAAGAAGATGTGTTAATTTGGAATCCATCCTAATAAAAGACTTATACTTTCCCTAGTTTAGGAGAAATAAGAGAATACCAAACTGGAAGTTTGTTACGTCTTTTTATTAAATAAGTTTTACAAGATTCTTTTTTTTAATTAGTCAACAATAGCATTACTTATGCTCATGTTTACATACACATAAAGCCACACAGCAGTGAAAAAATAAAGAAAATTGATTTAAATGTGTTTCTAATTTCTAGGAAAGCAGATTTTGGGAGCAGCATGCAGGACATCAGATATGATCATTTCCTCGTTTATTTCAGTTTAAGGCTTTTATTCACATTAGTTGCCAGGAAAGATGAGCAGGACGGCAATGAAAGGAGCTGCAGTGGACTCTGTTTTACATAAGTGGCCCAAATAAAAATATTTAAGCAGTTATTAAAGTAAATCTTTGTCAGCTTGTAAACTACTTTGGAAATCCAGAAAAAATAAATAAAAATAAAGTCTTTCCCTCTTTTTGACATTGATATAAAAATCTGTAAATTATATCTGGTTATCATGTTCTAGTTGTGTATATAAAATCTAACTTATCTTAACACAAATCTACTTTTTTATTCACATAGTTTGAATGCAGTGAGCCTGAAGGTAGAGAAAACACAAATTAACCAAGCAAAAGTTGGAATCGATCAGTTTTCCTCTTAATGGATCTGATCTGTTATTAGCTGCGTTTCCATTACCAACATGCACAAAACTTTGTTGATATTCCACTGATGTCGAATTTGGCAATTGTGTGTTTCCATTAGAAAATAAATGCAATTAAAATCACGCGTGAATAAGTTTGTTCAGGTGATAAGTCATTAAAAAAATTATTCGTCTTCATCTTCCTACCACTTCCTGTCGTCATCTTCGTCTTTTCCACCAGTAGCTTTCAAACGTGATGAGAAACAAGTGGCTCCATTGGAATTATGTGCGAAATACACAAAAAATAAATTCATCCTACTGCAAAATCTTTTTATTGAAAAACTTGAGTTTTAAGCAAATGTATTTTTGTAATTCCAATTTGCACAGTTATATGGTCAATGTAAACAGCTGTTGAACAATTAAAAAGCCTTTTTTGTGTTTAACACCATGAGAACTAAAAACATGCACTACGTTTGATTCTCTTTCATGTGTTAAAGTCCTTATTCTCCCATCACACTACTCTGTTTCTACCTTTGGTTTATATGCCACAGGAAACAACGACGTTGTTGACACAATTTGATCATTAACTAATTTAAGATACCACAAATTATTTAACTATCAGAGCTGCAGCCATGTACAATTCAGCTAAAAGTTATTCATACCCCTGGCAGATTTTACTTTTTTTTCCGTTCAAGCAAGACGCTTGTTTCTAGAAGTGAGGCAGGCATCTTGCTAAAAATATTAAAGCAATATAAAGATAGGTCAAATTTGAAAATCAATTAATGTATCAGTTCTTTATGTAGATTTATTAACAAGTGGCATGCCAAATTATTTATACCCTCCTGAACAACCAGTGGAAATTATAGGCATTACAACAATCACATGATTCCACTGGTATTTTGACAGTTTATCTTCAGTGATGAGATCCAAGTCTTTGAGTTTGGAAGGCGTCTTTGCCATAACGCTAATCTTTAGCTCAATCCACAGATTCAAGTGTAAATGTAAGTCAACCAAGCGTACGACTACTTCCGGTTTTAACAGATGCTTTACTCACATCAGGATGCTGGATGCTTGAAACTGACGACTCAACTAACTTTCTGATTACTTTGGTTTATAATTATTTAACCACTCACACTTTGGACTGTCAGCTGACACAAAATATAAAATAAGAAGTAAAAATGTATATCACGTTTACCACAAATGTGATATACCCAGTCAAGACACAGTTGAAGAATGCAATGAATTTCACACCCTTGATCCAAACATGCATGCACTATTCAGAACTTGAGCAGATTAGAAACAACTCACATACTTCAAAATCAAATCAGGACTTTATGTTCCACAAAATCTCCTTAATTTCCTCACGATTAGGCAATGTCACACCTAAAACTTGTTTCCAGAATCCATGGAAACCACAAAAAAAATGGCAGCATTTTTTTTGTAAAAAAAAAAAGAAAAAAGAAATTGCTCAAAATCTGAATCGACTGGTTAGCTCTTAAAGAAAAGCAGAAAATAGTGCAATGATGATACTTGTGTACACTGCAAAAACACAAAATCCTACAAACATTTCAGCAAGATATAGGAGCCGGTATAAAGTCGATAATTCCTTAATATTGATGAAAAAGTACTAGTTCCACTGACAGATTATTTCACTTATAACAAGACATTTTTCCCATGTTATAAGTTAAATAATCTGTACTTTTTCATCAAGCGCCTATATTTTGCTGAAAAGTTACTTGTAAGTAAATTTTGTCTAATTTCAAGTATACTAAGATATTTACTAGACCAAAAGTACTTGGTAAGATTTAATGTTTTCGCATTGTGTTTGTTACCAAAGTTGTTTCTTTTTTAATGAATCCTAGCTGTAATGATAACACATTCACACAGAGGTGTTCAAGTCAACAGGGAGTTGTGATTTTAAGTTGAGAAACACTTTACAGTTGCAGATTTACCTTCTTTCTTATCATGTGATCTCCCGTGTCTTTGTGTTTCCTCTTTTACATGAGAAACAAAGTGTCCCTGATCCAGCAGTAGCACCACTGTCTTAGTTTTTAGTCCTAAATGTCTGTTGGATAAAATAAAACCGCCAGCAACCTTAAAGTGAAGTAAACCTTGAGACAAACATAAATGTCAGTGGTAAATCTATTCAGGCTGACTCAGACCAGTGCAGATTTGTCATTTCAGTCCTTCAGGATTCCACAGCAGCTCATTGCAGTCCTGTGGAGTTGCCATGGTGTTCAGATTGAGTAGGAAACAGGTTACATCAGGTCTCTTCTAGTGTTTGAAGCATGGTTCCAGAGCTGTCTGCTTCATGGAACCAGAAAGTCGCTCTGTTAGATGAAATCTGCTCCTGGTTTGTCTGAAAGCTGACTAACTGTCACCTCGGTGTAGGTGGATCCCGTCAGGACGCAGGCGGTCGTCTGCGGAGCGGTCACATGACACAGCGCCGCATTCTCGGTGCAGTTCAGACATGCCCCGTAGCTATCCTGCTGACCATTTGAGAACCTTGTGGAGGCACTCGTGTCCTTGTTGCGCTGTGGAGTGAAGCTGAATCGCTCCTGCGGCTGTGGACTACCCCTGTAGATCATCTGTCGCAGTGTAGACGTGTCTCTACATAAACACTCGCGGAAATTGGGCTTGCACAGCAGATAGACCATTGGGTTGTAGATGGTGGAAGACTTGGCCAACACTGCGGCCAGGGCGAACACAACAGGAGGGACGGTTGTGGCGTCTCCGAAAGCAGCCCACATCGCCACGGCAGCGTAAGGGGTCCAGGCTCCCAGAAAACCAATGCACACTGCTATGGACAGCTGTGGAGAAAGCAGCAATACAAGCAGAAAAACAGACAGATAATGACCTAATATATTGGAAAACTATTTAGCTTTTTTACATTTTGTCTCCTTACAATCACAAACTTCACTTTTATGGGGATTTTATGTATTTTAAAGGATTTTAGCTCAGTCATAAGCTAAATGTTGTTAAAGCCAAAACAAACCAGAAAAGAAAGACTTTTGTTACAGCTTTGTGGGTTTCTTTTGGCTTTAACAACATTTAGCTTATGACTGACCTAAAATCCTTTAAAATACAGAAATCCAAAAACCTAGGCAAACATTTTGTTTCAGGGAATTCCTATGGCTAAAATATTTATTAACTTTAGATGCCAATTGATTGCATTGCATTTAATAAATGTAAGTGCAAATGCACGGAACATTTAGAAAACTATCTATATAATCTACCACTTCATAATAATGCACTATTTTGTGTTGGTGTATCACATAAAATCCTATTTAAATCCGTTATAGTCTGAGGTTGGTTTCACAACAATAACAAAAGCAAATATTGATTCCCTTGTCTCTTTTCTGTCATTTTTAATGCTACAAATGTAAAAGTCATGACAAAAACAAGGAAGTAAAATTTTATACATCCTTAAAGGGGACCTATTATGCAAAATTAACATTTTGCACGGTTTTATAATTTCATTTTGGTCTCGGCTGCGTCTAAAAACAGCCAGTGTTCAGAAAAACCTACCTAGGAACTAACCCGAAAGGTTCCAGCAAGTTTGGTCAGCTGGTTTTACCAATATAAGTGTTGCATAATGGCTGCTGGAAAAGACAAGTGTTTTGTTGTTGACAGAGGGTGTATTCTCACCAGCCCTGTTTAGTCAAACTCCAGTTTGTTTGTCTAGAAAGTCTGGTTCGTTTGTGGAGATGTGAATGCGCAATCGAACTTTGATGCAGACCAAACTGAGAACTCTAGTCCGCCTAAAAACCAAGGTCTCTGTTCAGTTTAAATGAACTCTCGCACTCCGAAAGCAGGACGTAAACTATAGCACATGGCAAACAAAACAAAGGCAAGAGTCTAGTGCTAGCAGGAGAAATGGCTTCTGTTCTTTTACCGAAGACAAAAGAGAAATCCAACAATTTTTGTGAAGATGGAAGTTGCGCTCATTGTCTTCTTCTGAAGTTTTGTGTCATTTCCTTCTGTAGTTATTGGTACAGCGCCTCCACAGGCGAGGAGTTGAATAGGGTTTTTAATAGTTTGGATGATTTAACTCAGGGCAGTAAAAGCAAATCTCTGGAGTTGAAAATTTAAGCAAATTTGGTCCCAAATAGAACCGAGTCTACTGGACTATCAGGTGTGAAAATATCCTTACCATTCAGTAAACTGTTGCTGCATTTTTGTTGGTTGTGCAGGAGGATGTACTTCTTCTGCTTTTGGGTCTAATTCAGGGTCAAAGATATTACGGTCACATCTGTTTCCAGTCATTTTTATGTAAAGGTTGAGTTTGGGGGCGTGGCCAGCAGCAGCTTATTTGGATTTTAAGTGACAAGACGCCCTAAAACAGTTCAGATTAGGCAGAACTGAGCAAAAATAAAATCTAATTATCAAATAAAATTAGTAAACATGTTTTGTGTAGCCTGTAGACCTATCCTATCCTGTTCATAATAGGCCCCCTTTAAGTCCTGTTAACTGCAAAACCATGAACTCGGTGTTGCCTCTGCATCAGTGACAGCCACATCATCTGACCTTCACTATGAGAGCGTGTGCATTGGTGGTCTTGGTCTGGGGTGACACATGCTGCTGAACCGCCTGACGCGATCCCCGCACAGTCAGCAGAATGAAACTGTAGGAGAGGAAGATGATGGTGCAGGGCAGTGCATAGCAAAAGATGAAAAGGCAGACGATGTATGTCAAAGCTAAAAGCTCCTGGTTGGGTGCGTGCCAGTCAATGCAGCAGGCCGTGCCGTAAGGTTCAGCGCTGTAATGCCCCCACTGTGCCAGGGGCCCCACGGCAAACACAGATGCATAACACCACACGCCGGCCACCAGGAGGCGAGCGTGTGAGGGCGAGAACTTGTTCCCTGTGAGGGGAAATATTAAACAGACTTTACTAGATTAGAGATGAAAGTCTACAGAGTTAAAAAACAATGTGTTTGTTGCATTATTATGTCCTCACCATAAGTAGGGAAGCAGACTTTAAGGCAACACACCAAGGAGAGGGCAGTGAGGTTTGTCAGGCTGCAGAGACCAAACAACACTCCACACATGGCATAAAGCTGGCAGGTAATTTCTCCAAAAAGCCACCTGCACACATGAGAAACGAGACGGAGATATGCCTGCTGCTAAAAATCAATTCCAATCTCATGATGGATCTCTGCTGGGGATTAATAGCTTCTTAGATTAAAATTAGTTCCAGTTGATTAACTACTAAAAGCCTTTTAGACCTTCGTTTAGTGTTGTAGTTTGGCCGCCATCCACCAGAGGGCGCCGCTGGTCATACTTAGGCGGTTGATAAAACCAAAGATGGCTGCTGCGCCATAACAGAAAAGAGAAACAGTCCAAACAGAGTCTGGTAAGGGATGCAAAATGCGCTTTATGCGGTTCTGTTTTGAAATATAAACACTCGACAAGCTTCTTAAGTTTAGTCGATTGATAAAATCAGTCAACTTTAGATTAGTTCACTAATTGATAACTTGCATCCTGTGTTCTGTTTTATTTTATTTTTTTTAAAAAGATTAAAAGTGGGAATCTGAACTGTCTGCGTTCTTCCTTTTTAATTAAAATCAACTTGTTTACTGAAAAAGACAAAGGGATACCTGTGCGAAAAGGCCGAAGGTATCGCCAGTGGAAACAGAGACAGCGTCATCCCAAGGTCGCTGATGGAGAGGTTGATGATGAAGAACTCTGCTGGTTTCAAAGTTGATCTCTTGTGAAAAGCAACAAGCAGCAGAAGGCAGTTGCCTATGAGGGACAGGATACCTTTGGGAAAAAGGAAAGGAAAAGCAGGATGGCGAAAAGACTAAATGTCAGGAAAAATATCAGCGCGGCAAACATCGGATCATTGTGTTTACTCACAAAACAAACTGTAGACGGAACCCATGAGGATGTCGTGCTCCTTCGAGATGCTCGAGGCAAACAAAGAGGCTGTGTCTGAAGCATTTCCCATCTAAAATGTTTACACAACCACACAAATTAGATAATCACAAATAATGCTTTAAATGACTGGAGAATTTATTTACTGGAACTCTGCAGTAGATTGCTGTCGAAGGATTGACTAAGCAGTGGAAAACAGTCAAATACAGTCATAATGACAAAAAAACAAACAAAAATCTATTTCAAGCTGTGGTTTAAATTGTTTCAGTTGAAACCAGAAGTTTACATACAGCAAATAAGAAGACATGCATGTTTTTTTTCCCTCTGTCTGAAGCTAAATCAGACCAAACGTCTCTTGTCTTGGTCAGTCAGAATTACCAAAGTTGTTTCTATTTGCTAAATGTCAGAAAATTGAGAAATTGTTTTACAAAATCGCAAAAGAAAAATTCTTGCTAAGTTTTCTGACATTTAGCAAACAGAAATAATTTTGGTGATTCTACCCGACCTAAAACAAAGTCTTGCCAAGTATTTTTGATCTAATTTCTAGTGAAAATATCTTAATTCACTTGAATTAAGACTTACAAGTAACTTCTTTGCAAGATATTGGAGTTTGTTTTAAGTAAATAACTATTTAATATTGTTAAAAATAAGTGCTAGTTCTTCTGGCAGATTATTTCACATGGAAAAATGTCTTACTATAAGTGAAATAATCTGCCAGTGGAGCTGGTATGTTTTTGCCATTATTAAATAATTATTTGCCTAAAACAAGCTCCAATATCTTGCTGAAATGCTGCTTATTAATTTTGTGTTAGTTAATGTTTACTACTAGACATTGCATTAGAAACTAGACCAAAAATACTTGGTAAGATTTTATGTTTTTGCAGTGTATCAGCGATACTGGCCTTGTATTTATTTATTGGGTCGATATCAAAATATCTACTTTCTCTGCTGCTTTGTTGGTTCTGCAGGTGATTCTGAAAACCTCAGCCTTGGTTTCATTTATCCAAATAACTTTGTACCAAAACCTAATCTTTGCAAACCCAAGTTATGCTGCCATTTTATTTGTATGAAGAGACTTTAACAATGGGAACATTTTCAAACCTAAGTGTACAGAGAAACATTCAGAGCAACACATGAAGGATGAAATAAAGAGTAACCTGAATGAACAAATTGGCTCAGAACTCCACGATGACTTCACTGCTGATGACATTGCAAGGTGACGCTTCGAACACTTGGCTCTTTATCAGACCTCTCTCTGTCTGATGAGGAGTCAAGCGTTTGAAACGTCACCTTGCTGCAGTGAAGTGGTTTAATAAATGAGGACTTCTGCAGTCTGAAACCTTTATGTTCGTTCAAAACCCTTCAGAAGTTGTTAAACCGCTCCCTTTTTGTTTTAATCTTCTTAACTTCAACATGTTAACAGAGTTTTGGATTTTGTTCTTGGATTTTTTCCTCTTAGGTGTAATCCTCACCGAATTATTGACCAGATTGAGATGCAACAACAAACTGCATCTCTGATGTCATTGCTGATGTCTTTCCTTCTTGGCATAACAAACATTTTTACGTTTCAGACCAACAAACTGGTGACTCTGATGATGATGATGTGATAATTAAGCTGCAACTTTCTCACCAACAATATTTAAGAACTTCAAGTTGTTCAGACGCTGAAGGAGGCAGAAAGCGTCGCTAAAATGGCCGACAGGTTGGATGTCTGTGGTTTGATAAGCTACATAAGAAAACACTAATAGTTTTTTGTATTTTTGTGGAAAATGATAAATGTGCTGCAGATCTTGCACAATTGAAGCACTTCAAAAACACAAAATCCTACCAAGTATTTTGGTCTGGTTTGTAGTTCAAATATCTTATTACACTTGAAATAAGACAAAACTAACTTATAACCTTTCAGCAAGATGTATAAGCTTGTTTTAGGTCAATATTTTATTAATATCTATGAAACAGTTCTTGTTCCATTGGTAGATTATTTCACTTTTAACATAGGAAAATGTTAATAAAATAACCTTCCAATGCAGCTAGTGCTTTTTCATCAATATTAAGGAATTATTAACTTAAAACAAACTCCTATATCTTGCTGAAAAGTTACATATAAGTTAGTTTTGTCTTATTTCAAGTGTACTGCAATGTTTGTACTAGAAACTAGACCAAAAATACTTGGTAAGATTTTGTGTTTTTGCAGTATAGCAGCCTAGGTCAGCTGGTTTACCAGTATGCACTGTACAATGGCTGCTGGAAAAGGGAAGAGTTTTGTTGTTGTCCAGAAACCACTTGCTGCATTCTTGTTTATTGTGCAGAAGGCTCTACTAATCATTTTCAAAGATGTACAGTAGTATATATTGTAGGGTGACCATATTTTCATTTGGGAAAACCAGGACACCTTGGAGCGGGGGGGCGGCAGCGGGGGGGGATCTCTGTTCCCATGAATAGAGATGTCTGTGGTTTCTGAAAAGGAGGACCCTTTTATTTTTTTGTTGGCTGGGGGGAGGGGGAGGGTGACACTGTTATGTTTTGTTGGGGGGGAGGGGATATAACGTATAATTTAAAAACCAAGACATTTCCTCACTTTCTAAAAAAAAACCCGGGACGCCCGGGACAGGACGTGAAATACGGACATGTCCCAGGAAATACGGACGTTTGGTCACCCTAATATATTGTGCATTTTTAAGGCCCCAATTTATCTTTATAGACTCACCTCAGGACACTAGATGCTTGAAACTTGCTGTAAGACTAATACATGTCAGAATAATTGTCTGTTTGCTGCGTAAATTTGATCTTTGACGTTTTCTCTACAGCAGTATTAAAATGTGGTCCTGACTTATTCCTGTTTTGTGAGTTTTAGGAATCGTCACACCTCTTGGGAATATATTCTTGGGATATATTCTTTGAATATATTCCCAAGAGGAATATATTCAAAGAATCAGTGATACCCAAAGGTATCACATACAGGATACCCAAAGGTATCCTGTATGTGAATTACTAAAACTACATCAGTGGTAATAGTTTGACTTAACTCTTCAATCTTTTCTGTGCTCCTCCTGCTGTTTGTAACTCAATATTTCAAACCCACACAGTCAGCTGGAGAAACAAATGAAAAAAGATTTTCTTTGAATAATGACAAAAAGAAATAATCCCTTGCAAGAGATGAAAAGCTGTTTTTGTTTTAAATCCAGATGCACTCGACAGGCTTGACAGATGGAAAAAAATTACAAAACCTGCGCCTTTTAGCTCTTGCAGCAGGTGCATGTGGAACTGAAAACAAAACGTCTGGAATAATTAATCACTGTTCTGTTCAAATCTCTGCTGAAAAGTCGTTGGATTCTCGAATGTTTCCAACAGGAAATGTTGATCCAGCATTTACAAATATTTCCTATTTTGACAAAAATAAACAAATACAAAAGCAACTTTTTATTTTGTCATTAGGAGGAAAAGTTTGTCTGATTTATGTGAAAAATGTAATTTCTGCTTCAGCGTTTGCGATCATCAAAAACATTTGCTCATATTCCTGAGTTTCTTTAGATCAGAGTTTGATGAGT
The DNA here is from genome assembly GCA_903066815.1 of Brachyrhaphis roseni. Lineage (NCBI taxonomy): Eukaryota > Metazoa > Chordata > Actinopteri > Cyprinodontiformes > Poeciliidae > Brachyrhaphis > Brachyrhaphis roseni. The sequence continues at coordinate 13,735 of CAEFZY010004320.1, forward strand.
TTCTCGTATTTTATGTTTTCAATCAGCTTCGAAGCAAAGGATTTATTTCTTCTAATCACATTTAATTCACAATTTAAGAAGAAGGACTAATTACTTCTTCACATCTGGCCTTTTTCTCCTCATCAATTAATCACCATTTGAAAACCACTTCCTGTATTTACTGTCTTTGAAATTGTCTGATTTTAAGACAGATTTAAGCAAAGTGTGTTTGTGATTTGAGGAACAAACTGAAGCTAAAACTCATAAATTTGCTGAACTCCACCGACGGTCTGCAGAGGCACATTTCATGACAGAGCAGCTATAATGTCCAGTTAATTAGTTTCCTTCTGTGAAAGAAGAGCGCTGACCTCCAGATGGTGACACCAAGCCTAAACCATGCAGTGGCTGCCGGCCCCGTGGAAGAACCCGTCGTTTCATTCCTGATTGGCATCCGCATCGCTCCTGAAACACGGAAAACGCCGCGGTAAACGTCTTAAACTGATGCAATTTATTCCTGTTGTCAGGATGACGAGTAATCTGCTCTGCGTGAGTTTGCAACAAGTCTCGTGTCGTTAAAACTGCGACATTTATGACGGCACTGAAAATAGGACTGTCACTCATAGCTGCTAAACGTCTGAAATGAGCGGCCATTTAAAGGGCTGAGAGTCAGGGAGCGCGGCAGTAAGCGGCCATCTGCAGGAAAATCTATGTTGGGGTTAAAGGTGACCTGTTATAGTTTCTTGAACAGGATACGGGCGATACAAAACATGATCTTAACATTTTTTTTTGCACAGAATTGTTCCTAGATAATGAGATTTTAGTGTGCTGTGTTCTGCCTAGTTTGAGTTGTTTTAGGGCGTCTTGTCTCTTTAAATCCAAATAAGCTGCTGCTGGCCACGCCCCCAACTCAATGGTTACAGATGTGCAGTTATACAACTGTACACCTTTGAAAAGCATTAGTAGATCCTTCTGCACAACCAACAATAATCCAGTAAATGGTTTCTTGATGGAAGGTCAACAGCAAAACACTTGTTTTTTTTCCCAGCAGCTATTGTACAGCACATACAGCAGTAAAACCAGCTGACCTAGGATGCTGCACTACAAAAACACAAAATCTTACAAAGTATTTTTGTCTCGTTTCTATTACAAACATCTTAGTATGCTTGAAATTAGATTGAACTAACTTATATGTAATTTTGCAGCAAAATGTAGGAGCTTGTTTTAAGTCAGTATTTTCTTAAAACTGATGAAAAGGTGCTAGTCCTACTGGCAGATTATTTTATTTACAACAAGACATTTTTCCAATGTTATTTGGAAATAATCTTAAATAACAAGTACTGTTTAAACTTTGGTTCCCATAAGGAAACATCACTTTAAATTTTTTTAGTTTAGAGTTGAAGGAGTTTCAGGTGTCGTTTATTTTAGACGCACTTTTACACACATGTCTTGTAAATTGAACATGTCTCCACCAAATTTTACTGCTGTTGAGGCGAAGAGCGGCCATATTGAAAACCGAAGCTACTTTACAGATTGTAACTGGAGGTAGTTGGAGTTGCTCCCAGTTTCCCAGTGGAAAATCCGACTCCTTTACGCGTTTCAGTTAATTTTTTAAACTAAGAAGTTGTGTACAGCTGGAAAAGAGCGTTAAGAATCAGAAGGTTTTTGAAGCCGCTCATTTTCCAAACACCAAAAAACATGAACTTATTGGGTGTTTTTTTTATTATTTTAGTGCTTGGGTTGTTTTTAGAAGTAGTTTAGACCCAAATGGAAGTACAAAAACTCACCAAAATATGATTTTTGTACAAAAGGTCTCCTTTAAATTTAATTTCTACCATCGTATTCTATGATCTTTATGGCCTTAAAGTGGCGTCAGCAACAATATCAGTGATTGTATTTGCTGAAATGACAGCAGTGATTACATAATCGTGGTAATGGTACAGTATGTTCACGGACAGCCCTCAGAGTTTTGGGATGTTATGTGTCACACTGCATCTATTACGCCTGGTTTAATTGGGCTTCCTGGCCCCCCAGGGCACCAACAGTGTTTTCATCAGACTTCTAACATTGTTATGCTTTCTGTGTTACTTTTCACAATTCGTCACAGTTTCCAAAGCACTAAATCTAAAATTATTTTCATCTCAAACTAGCTGCTTTTTGTTTTGACAATCGCATTTAACAAAGCAGCTGTTAAATGACTAATAAATACTAACCCATTGATAATCTAGTAGGCTTATAAAACGATGTAGCAGGAAGTCGTTGCAGAAACATGTATGGTTTCTTTGTGGCATGTCCCCCAGAGGCCGTGGAGACCTTTGAGAGATTAAAGCTGACTGTATTCACCCTGCCTGCCTCTTCAACTGAGCGGACTGTCAGTGACAAGCAAATGCCATAACTGTATAATATTCACACAAGGCCTCAGCAGCATGACAGCGCCATCGGAGGCGACTCCTTCCAACGTCGGCACCCGTGCTGCGACATAAATTATATAACGTCTGAGGAGAGCGATCACATGACGCACCTGAAGTGTTTAAGATGCAGAGCTTGACATGATCTAATCAGACTCTAAATGAGTTCCCAGCACGGCTGGATTCACGTTTGGACATTGATTTCTGTCATGTACAAAACAGAACTAGTAGCACCGGCTACCTCTTTGCTGCTGCCTCAGGCTGCCTTTAATATGAGGTTTATTAATGCAGGTTTTAATTTTCTTGAATGAAATGCTGGGAAAAACTTACAGGAAGTCCGATATTTAAATATACTCCTCTTTGGTGTGAATATTATGTTGAGTTTGGGGTTTTATGGATTTAATTCAAACCTTTTTTTCTCAAGAAGAATTAGTTTATATGAAACACTGTTGAGTAGGGCTGCAACTTAGCATTATTTTAGTAGTTGATTATTGGTTACATTACTCATTCTGGCAATTATTCTGTTGATTAATCAAATTTTCTGCCGATTAATCAATTATTCTGATGATTCTTTGATTATTCTATCAGTTAATCTAATGATTAATCATTTATTCTAACGATTAATTGATTATTCTGATGATTAATCAGTTATTCTACTGGTTATTCTGAGGATTAATCAATTAACTGGATTAAAACATAATTCCACCTTCTGCAGATTTTTCATTTAAGCACTTAATATGGAGTTAAATTTGTTTCACAATTATTCAATAAAAAAATATTTTTTCAAATAAAAAAAAATTACCTGGATCAAAAAAATTTAACTGGTCAAAACTTTTTGAATTGTAATAATTTTTTAATTGAATAATTGTGACACAAATTTAACTCCATAACTTAACCACAGCACAGTAATTATGCCAAAATATGGGGGAATATTCCTGCCATAAGTCGAGAGCACACATTTCCTGTCTGAATGCAGGATTTCATGTCTTTTGTTCTCAAAACTTTTAATACTTCTTTGCTTTCAAACTGAAAATATAAGCACAAGAATTAAAGGTTTTGAGAACAAAAGACATCAAATCCTGCTCTCAGAAAGAAAATGTGTTCTCTCGACTTATGGCAGAAATATTCCCTCATACAAAAACTGCAAAAAATACACAGACATTTGAGATATATGTATATAAAAAACATTTGTCTGTCAGCTGAGACAAACATGGAGCGATTTCACTCCAATGAGAGCTAACAACACTTCACCAGCTGCCAAGCACGGTGGTGGTAGGATCATGCTGAGGGCTGGAGAGCTGACAGAAAAGGTGGATTATACAAAGTGGGAGGAATGAAGAAGGAAATTTTTACCAGCAGAACAAATAATTAAAATTAACTCTAACATTATCATTTTATCATTTTTAACTAGGACTTTATTCAATGATTATTTTAATAATCAATTATTCTGTCTAGTATTCTGATAATTAATCGATTAATTTGATTTTAAAAAAAAGGGCACATTCTGCAGATTTTCATCAAACGACTTAAATCTTTTTATACAGTGTTAGAAATACATTAAAAGATGGTAACAAATATTTACATTACTCATTCTGGCAATTTTTCTGATTAATACTTTTTTCTGCCAATTAATCAATTGTTCTGATGATTATTTGATTATTCTATCAGTTAATAGATAGAATATTAACTGATATATTAACAGTTAATCAGATTAACTGAATAATCAGTTAATCTGATTACTCTTTTGAATAATTGAATTCAATTCCTTTTTTAAATAACAAAATAAAAACTTTATTACCTAAAATGCAAAAACACATCATTTCTTTAGTAAATGTTTTATTATTTGTAGCTAAAGATGCAGCTGAAGTTTAAAAAAGTACATCTGGGGCTGCAGGGGCAAAGCACAACCCACATATTGAGGCCTTACGTGGCAGTGGTCGCAGGTTCAATTCCCGGCCTGGTGACATTTGCCGCATGCCCTCCCCCTCTCTCTTACCCTGTTTCCTGTCAAACTACTTTCAAATAAACCTTAATAAAATAAACAAAACCTTAAAAAATACATCAACGTGTGAAAATCTGTGCACTTTGTACTTGTCATTATATCATACGGTGTACAGATACTCTGCTTATTTTTTCATTAACTAATTAATAATTAACTGGAAAAAGATGCTTAATATCAGATTTTCCTAACAGAATTTGAACCAGTTAAAGTTAAAACTATTCCATTATAAAATATTCGCAGATAAAGAGATTTTCTTTAAAACCTATTTATATAAATACACAGCTCTGTAAACAAACTAAGAGCCACTGCACTGAAAACTTCCTGGTTTTTCCACCAAGTATTTATTCCTGAGTTAAAACATTAATATTGTTGTTTCTAATAAATAAATATGAACTTATTTTCTTTGCTTTAATTGAAAGCACTGCATCTTTTTTGTTATTTTGAACATTTCTCATTTTCTGCTAATAAATAAAACATTTTTTTCTTGGAATTTCAGAGTCATGTTGTCAGTAAAATCAGTTTTACTCAAACATCTGAGTAAAACTGATTGAGTAAAACTGACTTTACTCAGTTTCTGAGTAAAATCAGAGAAACTGATCATTTTCAGTGATCTCGGTTGTATATGTATTTTCTTAAAGTTCTGGCTTAATTGCTGCTCTGAGTGTGTCGTTCTTTCAGCTACTGGACTTTTATTAATCTGTCAGTTGACTGAACTAAATTAATTGACGATTATTTAAGTCATCAGTTCATCACGATTAATTCAATTAATCGTTTCAAGCCTATTTTTAACCCTTTTAAAATTTATTGATATTATATAATTATTCAAATATCAACAAAACAGATAAAATTAAGTATTAAAACCCAAAACCTTTAATGACATTTGCGTCCTTGATTAGTATCACTGAAAATGACTGAGCAGTATTAAACGCATCAGATTGAAAGCAGCTATATTTATCTGTACAAGTGATTTTCTGCTTCATTAAATTACACAAATCTATTCATCGAGTTCTTGCATATATCCTGTTTCACGTTTCCTTCCTGCTTTTGCTTTGACAGGAATCCCTGAAAGTCGAAGGTGAATCACTTTGTTAAATAAAGTTGTTCCAAGCTCTTAGGCCACACTTACTCATAATAGCCAAGCTTTGTCTACAGGTATTGATTTTCTGTTGGCAAGCCGAAGTGAAACCCACAGTTATGTATTTGTGCAACAACACCAGGCAGCTTATTTATGCAGGCAAACATTCAAACAAACAATACATGCCGCCTGGGATCGGGTCGACCCGGCTGCGTTGGAAACGGTCGACCATTGTGACGGTTTCCACATGGGCTGGAAGACAAACAGCAGCAGCAGCAGCTGCTTGTTGCAGACAGGAGCAATCAGAGCGCCTCGTCACTAATCCTGCGCGGGGTCCCACAGTCTTCTGTCAGGTCTCTGACTTCATTTAATCATCAGGCTGAACAATCCGACTCCACTGAAACAAGCTGCCCTTCAGGAAATACGCTTTCATCCCAATCAGACACAAATCGCAGAAAATTCCCTCAAATTATACACAATCCATGTTTTCAGCTGTATCGTCGTTATGTAAATTTTGATTCGAGGAAACTCAAAAAAGGTGAAATATATCAACATCCCTGATGTCTAAAGTCACCGTTCTGCTCTGGAAGCAGACGCTGCTGCTTACCTTCCAGGGAGGAATGGCTTGTCCTCATTTAAACTCATGGAGGCCAGGTGGAGAGCCAGACATGGAGGAGAGGATCTGACCAGTCTCTGGGAGGAAAAACAAAAAACAGAAAAGACAGAAGAAGAAGAGAGGAGGGAGCAGGGGACCGGTGTGAGGCTGAATCCTCCTCCTGAACGCCGACATGCACGTGAGCAGCCAGGTGGACGAGGGCTCGCTCCGTCACGCAGCGTGTGCGCTCCTCATCCTTCTGGACACGCACCCGAGTCTAGCTGATGTACAACGAGAAGCTCAGAGTGAGAGAGGGAAGGAGGGCGAGGGAGAGGGATCAGCATAATACTGTGAAGGTCTGAGCATCACTGATGACTCAAAGTACCGCTCCCCAACCCGTCTCAACCACTTCTCCTGCTTTTTCCCCTCACTTTGGTCATCTGTCTTCAAACACTGTTCATTAGAAGTGACCTGTTATGCTTCCCTGAACAGGTTAGTATAGGTCTGTGCACTTTAAAAAAACATATTAATTAAATTTTATTGCACAAAATCATTTTAATTACATTTTAGTCTACTTTGAGCTCCTTTCAGAATGAGCTGTTATAGGGTTTCCTGTCATTTTAAATCCAAATAAGCTGCTGCTAGCAGCTGAGCTGAACGTATGCAAAAACATGCAATTATACAACTGTATGTATTTGAAAAGCATTAGTAGAGCCTACTGCACAACCAAGAATACACATTGCAAAAACACAATCTTACCACGTATTTGTGTCTAGTTTCTAATGTAAATATCTTAAAGCATTTGAAGTAACACAAAACTAACCTAGAAGTAGTTTTTAGCAAGATATTGTCATGATATGTGGTAGAGGTGGTGAGGCAGAACGCAGCGGGCCCAGGTTGAAATGAATGATGGTGGTTTAATAATGAAATTACACAAACAATCCAAAGTCCAGGCAGCACAGCTGAGCAGAAAAGCTAAGGCTCAATACTGGTAGCAACTGGAAAACTAATAGACATCTAGCAACAGACTAGATGGGTTAGATTAAACAGACCAGGACCCGACAAAGACACAGGTGGCATTAAATACACAGAGGGTAACGAGACACACCTGGGAACAATCAAGGGGTAGACAGGACAACACAGAAACCCAAAATAAACACACAGAAAAACTCAAATCAACACAGAGAAAACCAAATCCTTACAGATAGAGGAGCTTGTATTAAGTCAATTATTCCTTAATATTTATTTTTTTTAAAAAGTACTAGTTCCACTGGCAAATTATTTCACTTATAATATGAGAAAATGTATTGTTATATTAAAAAGAATCTTCTACTTTTTTAATCAATATTGAAAAACTATTTATTTGAAACAAAGCTACATGAGTTAATTTAGCTTTAAGTCAATAATTCTTTAATATTGATCAAAAATACTAGTTCAACTGGCAGATTATTTCAGTTATAAAATAGGAGAAATGTCTTGTTATAATTGAAATAATAACCGGATGGAACTAGTACTTTTTCATCATTATTAAGGAATAATTGACTTGAAACAAGCTCCAATATCTTGCTGAAAAGTTACTTTTAAGTTATTTAAAGTGTACTAAGATGTTTGCACTAGAAACTAACCAATAATTCTTGGTAAGATTTTGTGTTTTTGCAGTGCAGCAAGTGGTTTCTGAATAGTAAATCAACAGGTCACCAACAAAACTCTTTGCCTTTTCCAGTAGCCATTGTACAGCACATCCAGCGGTAAAACCAGCTGACCAAAGGTGCTGGAATTCCACTTGGGTTGTTGCTAGGTAACGGGCTGGAGTAGCTAGGTAACAGCTCAGTTTGGATGTGACTGAACTTTTGGAAGGTTTTAGAAGCTGCTCATTTTCCAGACACCAAGAAACTTTAATAATTGTCACATAAATGTCTGGGAGTTTTTTTAAACACTTAGGATGTTTCCAGAAGGAGTTGAGACCCAAATACATGTATAAAAACATGTAAATGTGAATTTTGCACAGAGGGGATGTTAATGACCGCAAAAGACCTGCAGAATCATTACAATCGGTTTCCTGCTCTTTTTGTGCAGAAACCTTTTGAAGAAAAACATCAATGCTTTTCATATGAATCTCTTCACTTTGAGGTCAATGAGTTTCTCTTTTAATCCTCACTCATTCTGTCCTTTTCACTTCTATCTTAATTAAACTCAAGTGGAGAACTGGCGTCATCCTAACATCCTAATGTTGGAGCATCTATTCAGCCATCTTGAATGTAGATACCAACCTAAGCAACACTTAGTCACAGCTGATATATATAGAGACATATTTGGATTTCACGGCAAATTGAGTTTTATAATAAGGTTAGTTTCAGAAATGTGTGCCTCTAAACTGCTGTGTGTCAGATACATTTTTATTTTCATTTATTTCCATTCCCTTCTTCCAATAGGAGGATTGATTTACTAGTGCAGATGTCAAACTCGTTTTCATTTTGGGCCACATCAAAAATCTGAATGTTCCTAAAAGGGCCGGTTGTGCAACGATGCATTTTTATTAACAATTTAATTGTTAGTAATTACATTAACAATTAAATGTTTTTAAACTCAAGAATGTTTGAGTTGGGTGTTTTTTAGTGGTGAAAACATCCTCAGTCTCAGTCTGACTGTCAGCTGCTTCTGCATCTGCTCGGTTAAACAGCCATCCTGTCTGCTGCTGTCTCATTTCTACTGATTAACTTATTTTCATTGAGCTTATTAGAAGAAATACACCAACCTCAATCTCATGTAAGTTTTATTCCCAGCTGCCATCTGCTGTCTTTTTCAGCTTCACATCACTCAGATTTCTTATCATTTCACAGTTACTAGGAAACCCCCCCAAAAACATAAATGTATGATTTATGCTCTATTTAATCTTCAAGAAATGTTTACAAAATAGAGGGTCGGTGATGAACATGTTTCAGTTTGATTCCAGTTGTTGGAATGAAGAAATGAGTGGCTGTGCCTGGGGACGTGTGGCTGTTCGTCCACTAATTGGATGCTGGTGTGTCCTCAGTGTCCCTGAGTTACAGTCTGAATGTCTCAAATGCCTCCGCTGTGCTTATCGGTGTGTGTGGGTGGTTTATCTAAGGCTCTCCATCCATAAATGTGAAGCAGAAACAATAAAACTGGCTCATTAGGACTTGGAAATCTTCAGCAACAGTTCAGCGTATTGATCACTTAAACAGCATCGACTCTTTAGCATTTGACATGGAATAAGGGGCTTAATTCAACAGTCCAAAACAAATGCGACATTCAGTTGAGAAATAAAGTGTCATTTGTGGTTAAACAGTAAATTCAGGCCTGTGAGGGAGGGCTGGAGCTGCACCTAAAGCACTGTGTCATCCTACTTTATCATCGCCATCCATGCAGTTTGCTGGGAGCAGCACAGCTTGCAGACTGACAGTCATGGAAAGCTGCTTAAGGGAGCGTGGCCTCACTGTGCCTGAGCTGTGCAGAGGTTGCAGGACTGTCAGAGCTGTAAAGAGCAACGCTGTCATATTAAGACCTCGGCCTGGCCCCTCATTTGGTCCCTGACATGGCCGCGTTCGTGAGCATATTTAGATGATCTTAGTGTCACAGCCAGTGGTCAGCCAGAGAGTGGAGCTGATTCAGGGGCTTATTGGAGACGATCGGGATGAGAGGAAGGTTTGGGAGTTAAATATAACAGAGTTTGATGTGTGAAAATGTTGGAATTATTATTTCAACTTAAGAAAAACAGCTTGGAAAGGCTCAAGGCTTAGAAAATATCTCAGCTACAGTTCAGTCTTTTCCTGCATAAGACAATGTTTTATTTTGATTTAGCATTTCGACAGTCTTTGTATTTTGAAAACCAACTAAGCTCTAGAAAATCTGGTATTGTTGCTTTTAAATTAACATGAATTTGTTTTCTTTGCGTTATTTGAGGTCTGAAATCGCTGCATCTTATTCATTATTCTGACTCATTTTCTGCAAATAAATACTAAATTTGCTTGAAATTTCAGAGACATGTTGTCAGTAGTTCTTAAAATAAAAGAACAATGTTCAATTTACTCAAACATAAACCTATGAAAAGTAAAATTAGAGAAAATAATCATTATAAGAAGTCTTTTAATATATTTCCAGAGCTGTATAATTTAGTCCAGAAGACTACAGATTGTGCGGTTCCAATATTTTATCGCCCAATTATCAGTCTAAAATATATCTGGGCTGATTAGTAAAACAATGGGCAATGATGACCAAAGTTGGGGTGATGCAACAAGTTGGGAGTTTTGAGATAATCTCAAATGATTGCTAACAGCACACGTTTATTTCAGGTTGTTTTCATACCTGATAGTCCCATAGACTTGGTTCAAAACTGTAACACTTGTTACATTTTCAGCTGCAGTTTGCTTTGGCACTGCACTGTCAGACAACCAAGCTAATTGTAGAAGCTGTTCCCCTCCTCGCCTGTGGTGGCGCTGTAGGAGAAACAACTGAAGGAAACGACACAAAAACCTCAGAAGAAGACACTGAGAACAACTTGATTCACGAAAATGTAAACAAAAATGGAGTAGCATCAGATTTTAGCGGTTGTAGAATTTCTCCATTTCTAACGCTAGCACTAGACTAGCGCGTCTGGCGTATTTCTGTTTACCCAGAATGCACTGCGCTGTAGTCCACTTCCTGCTTTTGGATCGTGCTCCTGTCTGCTTGAATCCACATTATGAATCGCACCAGGGTTCATTTTAATCAAACAGATACCTAAGTTTAGAGGCGAACCAGATTTTGCTTTTACACATTCATGCCTCCCAAAGTAAATCTGACTTTCCACACAAACAAACTACAATTTGATTAAACCTAACTAAGCAGGGCCGGTGTGAACGCACACTCATTCTTGGAGAGTCCAGGGAACTATTTAATTTAGTATGTTTCAAATCTGGACCAGTAAGGAATAATATTTTTGTCTCGGGGTTTTTCTTTTTTCTGTGTCCTTTTCTAAAAATAGAATATGTCTAATAATATGTGGGCCACAGGATAATATTAATATTAATAACCACTTCTGGTGATAGCAATAGCAGAAATAGTTTTTATTTAATTATTTACCACTTTCCAATATCCAAGTCTTAAGCTGTGTTGTTATGCACACTCGCAGCACTTTGCCCTGTATTATAGCAGTTAATTGCCCTTTTCTGAGTGTTATTGTATATCTAAAGCTTACTAAATGTATTTTTTTAACTGTTGCAAAATGGTTAGAAAAATTTGACTAGGAAATCTGAGAATTTTAGTGTTAAAGTCTGAAATCCAGCAGTTATAACTTGCATTTCTGCAATAATCAATCCCAAAATGTTTCAAAGTGTTACTTTTCTTTTACAGTTTAAAAGACGTGAAAATAATCAGGTATCATCATATTTATATTTCAACCCAGGAGAGCAGGAAATGGATTACAAAAACCTCAAGCTGTACAGATTTAATCCAACATGACGCTTCAATATGATAAGCATTGCAGCTGGAAACTTTGTTCTACTTCCTGACCATAAATAATTTGATAGTGAAAGTCATCTGCAGATTTAAAACATTATCCTTTTTTCTGTATCTCTTAATCCAATTAAACTCATATAATGCCTGAAACTGACTTGGGACCAGAGAGACACTAGAAATATAAATGTCAAATTAGTTTCATATCCAAGTCTGGTGCACAACATAAAGGGAATCATAAATGCAGTTAAAAACAAGACAATACACTAGTAAAACTAAGAACAGAAGTACTTTAAAGCTGCCGTATGTAACTTTTATAAAAAAAAGTTTTATCCAAAAAGTGTAACTATGTTGTGATAGTATGTAATGAGGCAGATAATAGGTGAAAAAATTAAGCTCCTCCTTTTTGAGCTACTATTGCAGTCTGCAGAAATGTACCACTCCCAGTCAAAACAGCCAATCAGAGCCAGGAGGAGTGTCTTAGCGCTGTCAATCATCCTCATGTACGCTGCTGAATGTGTTTATGGTGGAAATAGAGCTTAATGTTACAGGAAAACCTTTTATCCGGCGTCACCGGTGGCTATGCTAACTAGCTTTGTGGTGAACCAGCTGTAGCTTAGCAATAAGCAAGCAGGAGTGGGTGAGCAAGAGGCTGATTGACAGCGCTAAGACCCTCCTCCTTGTTCTGATTGGTTGTTTCTGACAAGGAGCACTGGGAGAAGGCCGAGGAGCTCAAAATTTTTTTCATATGTGTCTTATGTTTTACTGTCACAACATGGTGATAATTTTAACAAATATGTAAAAAATAAATTTTTTACATAAAAGTTATATGCGTACTGCGGCTATAAGAGTTTAGTCATTATATTCTCGCTAGCTATGACAAAAGCATAACTAAAAAAAATAAAATAAAAAAACTTTAATATAGAGAAGTTAATTTGTCACATAAAGGGGCAGAAAGGCTGCACAACTCTGAGTATTTACAGTGTAAGCAAGTCCTCTGATTTCTTTTTTACCAAATAAATTACATTGTGACTTCAGAGACGTTCCCACCTAACTGACCAACAGAGAGAAATATCCCTTTGTCCAGGTCAAAGCAGTCAGTGGGTCACACTGAAACGTCTCCTGGGGCTAATCCATAAAAAAACTTCAACCTCAGATAAAAATAAACATTGAAAATAAAGAACAGAAAACAGGACGTTTACAGACCTGATGAGAAAAACACTCAGATGATGACAAAGTTATTCTCTGTACTTTTCCAAGGGTAAAACATGAGCCCACATGTATAAATCAACCTTTTTTAAAAAGCTTTGGAAGGGGGAGCATCTGTCCAATTGTTGGATCTTTTATCCAACGTTAGATCTTTTATCCAACATTCTCGCTGAACAAAATAAGAACACAGAGGGAGACGG
>CAEFZY010004322.1:0-14110 GCA_903066815.1 Brachyrhaphis roseni
ATATATATATATATATATATATATATATTTTGTATTAGTTGCCCCATTATAATAAACCGTATTGGCAGGGTTTTAATGGAAAATGAGCACCTGTGATATATTGACTGATTTCCCATTTGCACCAATAAAAGCTGAGCTGAGCATTGACTTTTCAACAATTTGACAGCAAATATGCATTATAGGGAAATGTCAAAACCACTTTAAAAGAAAAAAAGCAATTCAATGGTTGTCAAAGGTGGTACAAAATATCGCCAAGCTGGGCGATGTTTTTTCTATGCAACAATGTTTTTTTATGCAGATTAAATCAAGAAATATATTAAAGGAGTAATTTGATGAACACTTAAATTACTGTTAAAGTCAAGAAAGGTGTAAACATTTTAGCCTTCTGATAATAAATTATGGAAGTGGTTTTAATAACAAACATTTTGTAAAACATTTTAAGTATCACACACTTAGTGTTGTTAAGTCTGTTTTTTACCCATCCTTTAGTAGCTTTAACTAAAAGCAGTCTTTTTAGAAAAAAATAAACCTTGTTATATTAAAAAAAATATGGTTCTAAAAATTAAAAATAACCACTTACCTTGTGATACTCTGAGTAGCATCACCAATAGTCCAAAAACACCTTTCATGATAGTCAGACAAATGCTGCGCTAGAAACTAGAAACTGTCTGGTCTTACTAATAAATGGAACGATAGAAACTACATCTGCATTGGTGGAAAAAGGAAGTGATGACTGCTTGATAATTTTTAGATTAGAAAATGAAACAGGACCTTAGTTGTGTCTCGCCAGGTTCTTTTGCCACTGATTAAAAGGTAAGCCTACATGTACCATGACTGCAGTGAAAATTAATTTAGCTTTAAAAAAATCTGAGCTGAAAAACTGATCTTTGCATTTGTCTGCAGAAGCACAATATGGAAGTATATAATTTTTGACCTTCATTTATCTTTAAACATTTCTTGTAAACATAAAATCTTTTCAGAAAATGTTGGGTAAGTATGAAAAATAGAAAACCACAAACCATTGGCAAATTATGTCATTTTTTAGATGATTTTCTATAAACTGTAAATGTCCCATTCAAAATAATATTTCCTAGTATAACTAAAAACAAACATAGAGTTATTTCATTTAAAACCCACAAATTTTTCATAGTATATATTATAAAAACAAGCTATGGTTTTTCAGAATCATGTTGCTTCTACACCTCTAAACAAATTTCTTTTAGCTGCACTGAGGACAAAAATGCTCTTAGTGTTGCAAAGGTTGCTGACTCCAGCACTAAATACCTGGAGAAATAAAGTCAAGCTTAGCATATAAAATAATATGAAGTTATTCAACATTTTATCTACTGCATATCAGTATTTAGTGGCTTTGAACATTTAAAAGAATGTACAGAGAAATGCATTTAGAAGCTTTTTTTATTATTATTTCAAACATTATAGCAGTAAAAATAACACACATGAACAAGGAAGAGGGATTAGTCAATATTATCAAAGTTACTTCAGGGTAAGTTTGTTATCGCACAGCTGGTTCACCTTTTAACTGGGTCCATCACCAGGGTAACCTATGCTGAAAATGTATCCTGTTCTGGATGAGATTGAACTCCTAAAATGCCAGGATTATTGATGGAAATGTTTAATTGCAGGTTAGAAATAATGTTAAGTCAAGATCCTTTTTGACAAGATCTCTGATGTTGTCAAAAAAGTTCAGAGATCGTTGCCTTGCACAAAAAAGCAAAGAGATACAAAAAGACAGGAAATGTTACAAGAGAAAATAAGTTCATGTTTTTAAATTAAAGAAATGGCAAGAAGAGGAACAAAGAGATATCAGCATCATTTAAGAGTGTGTTTTATGTCTTTCCATAGTATTGTGTCTGTACTAATGTTCGTAGTCCCATTGCTTGAATAGTTTTTAAAGTCTTATTAAAAATCTCAAACATATTATATCACGTTTTATTAGACAATATGGAGTCTAGATAGTGGAAGCCAAGCATTAAATAATGACATCTGCAGTGCTCGAAACTATCACATTTGCATAGACAAAATCTATTATTTTCATCAATGCTTGTATTTGCTGAAATGTTGATAATAACTGGCACTGTCGTGGGCTGTTGTTTTTTGCTTTCTTTATCATTTGTTCATCTTTCTTTGTACCTCTTGATTGTTTTTGGTCTTTTCAATTCAGTTCATCTTATAATATGTTCATGTTCAGAGTCACCCCCTCTAACCAGCTTTGTACCAATGTTGGGGTTAGCTAACAGGACAGCTAAGTGAGTAAAAAATAGCAGCCAGTTAACTGGGTGCAGTTCAATAATAAACATACTATTTTTGCCACTTTCTTGTGGTTGTCCTCATTTTGCTACATTTAGCTACTGTGACCATAGCTATATAACAGGATTGTAAATGTGGTTGACTACAACTTGTAACCAATGAAACACACTTTTATCTTAATTGTACAGTTCGTCAACATATATGGTCATTACAAACAAGAAAAGAACATCAATAAAAGAACATCAATAAAAGAACATTCATCAACTTTATGAGGCAGTAAATTTAAACTTGTTCACAGACACGTCGCTTGTTTATAAAATTGAAGGCTGTTTAAAGTCACAAATCCTAAAGACTGAATTATTTGACACGGAGGTATAACTTTGTGTCAAATAAGGAAAAACAAAGATATTTGGTTATAAATTCTTCTCTTCTTTCTTGATTTCAGCATAATGCAGACAACATGAATTTATCTGGTTGAGGTATTCTTATGGACCTTTGCATGCACGACCTTTGCATACACAACATCGCTGTCTGATAACATAACATCAGAATGCCGAGGTTTCTTCGTCACTTGGCCGTACTCCGCTTGGACATCCATACATTGCTTCTCTCGCCTTCTTCTCCTCCCGTTATCATTGGCCAGTTCTCCATTATTTTCCTCCACTACAGAAGAACGGGAAATAATAGCACAGGATATTTACTGGATGTGTTTTGTTTCAATGTTTAAGAGTTAATGTTATCACAATGAAATTACTTTATTACCTCTGTTATTTTTTTCCTTCTTTCTGACACAGATGATTGCAGAGCTTACAACTATGATAATTATCAAAGCTCCAAGTGCACCAGCTACTATTGGCCACTGTTCTGTTAAAAAATTAAATATAATTGGAAATGAATGAACACAAATAAAATAAAAAAAAGTTAACCCTCATTAATCAACCCATAGCACTAGAGTAAATTTTCACTTGTTTCTGTACTGTACAAGATTGATCAATTCTCTAGGTCTGATTCAAAGTTGTGTTAGTACTAAGTTATTGATTTAAAGTTACTTCTTACCCAGAATCATATTAATATCAGGAGCATCTGGTGAAGGGACTGTTGTTAGATCAACACATAGGCTGTTATTTTCTTGAAACACCCAGGAAGATATTTGTGTCCCATTGACAGAACAGTTTATGAAGCATGTGAGCAAAGAAAAGTAGATCATGAAGGGAGCAATCTTTTTAGTTTTAAATTGATCAAAATGTATTCAGTATATTCTAACTCACCACATGTAGATATTTGTATTTCCCTGAAGATGAAACTGACTTGGTTCCTGACTGAGCAGACCAGACGTCCTGAGATATTCTGTCTCAGAACGATGATATTAGTATCATTATTTCCAGAGAAGAGCTCAGAGTCTGTCAGCGAGTGTCCATTCAGAGTCCAGCTGTACTGAAGAGGACTGTCCCCTTCCTCGGAGAGACAGGACACAGTTATCTGTCCCTGGGACAAACACTCATGCCCCAAGTGGACAGAGGACAAAGGAGCTAAGAGAGAAACATGTATTTTATTTAATGATATAGTGGAGTTTTAGTTTAACTAGTCAAAGAAAATAAATAATATCCAGATCTGGGATATTTCACAATAAACTGTTTTATATAATTTCTAATGAAAGCAAAACGGAAAAAATGACATCATTGTTAAATTTGTTATAAATGGCAATAAAATAAGCTGATTGATCAAAAATAATTTAAACTGACAGTAGAACAAACAAATCATTTACCTTTAACATTCAACTGAAGAGTTTTCTTTTCTAATAGCTTTCCATCTGATCCAAAGGTTTCCAGAGTATAAGTACCACTGTCACTTCTGCTGAGGTTTGTTATGCTTAATGTACCATTACTGGGAATGAAATTATATCTGTTCTGAAGACCACTTACTATAAAATTATTGAATGTACCCCTCAAGATATTTGAAGTGTTATGTTTCCCTTCATATTTAGGTATTTCTGAAATGTTATTCATCAGCTGGAGGAGGACTGTTCCCCCCAAAGATCCAAAACACTGAGCTCCATCTTTTCTGAAATCACAGTAAGGTTCTGCACCTGCAAGTTAAACAAACAAACAAAAACAAATACAAAGCAAATGAAAACAAAGCACCAGAAATTATGCTCAAAAGTTATAAACTGAATAATAAATTATGAGTTTGTTTCAAATGTCATGTAATACCAGTTGTACCATGCCTGGTATCCATTAGATAAATCCCATTTGAAAGGGAATCCAAAGCCAATCAGAAACTTTCAAGGAGTCTTTCTATTGGCTGTTGGACGAATGTGCTTTAGGACTCTCACTAAACAGATGTGCTGCTGGAATAATTATTCAATAAAACAATTCATATTTTATGAGTCTGGAGCTAAAATTGTTGTGAGATTTCTTAATTTCAAATGTTCTTTATTTTACAATAGATGGATGGAATCTAAAGATTTATAATTGATGTCCAAACTGAGATTCGGGTCTCACATTTTCTTCCTTTGCATTAGAAATAATGTCAAACAGAAGACAACATTTTACATGGACATAGAAACAACATGGATGACAGAAGAGACTGAAGAAAGGAAACAAAGATGAACAAACAAGGAAGGGGAAATTTAATAAAAAACATCTTTAGCTTTAGTTTCTTAGTGAATTTTCAGCTTTTTCTCTTCATGCATGTACTATGTTTTTCCTTTTATTTCATTTCACCAGCAACTAATTTTCCAAACCTAGTGAACAGTAACTGATCAGTAGTTAATTAAAAAATACACTTCAGCTTGGTAAATATCGGAACTTTGAACAGTAGCATCCTTTATTTCTACAGCTACAAAAAAACAATCCCATAGATGGACAGCCGATCTTTTCTTCTGGCGATTGACAGATCAATCGCCAGAAGAAAAGGTCAATTTGGAAAGAGGTCACATTTGATCCAGGTGGTGATGTTGTTCTGATGATTGAGCTTAAGCTAAAATATCTTTAGTTTAATCTCTGTCTTCATGCTATAGATCAGTAATGTGCGTCATACAGCTTTCAGAGTCCGGGTCCGATTACACATCCATTAGGCTACATTTCACATTCTCTAAGTTCATGTGTGGGTCGAATAGCAGAAAAACTGACTCTACAGTTCCTCAATAAAATTTTGCAAAATTTAATTGATGTTTAGGCAGTTCTCAACATACAATATTCTCATTTTGTATTCAGTTTATTTTAATGTTGTTTAATATTTTTCAGCAAAAAAAAAATAAGTTAAACATTTCTTAAAAGTTTTTTAATCAACTTTGAGAAAAAACTTTCCAACTCACCCCAGGATGCTCCCAGTAGCACCACCAGTATTCCAACCACAGCTTCTACTAATTTAAACTGGCTAGCAGACACCATTGTGCAGCTGAACAGCTTAAAATGCATCTTGTTCTTGATCGGCCTGAGCAAACGAAGCTGTTGAGAGGTGATAAAGGAAGTGGTCACAGCTTAGTCAATTCTACTGCCACCCCCCCAACAACTTATATTACATTTCCATTGCAATGCAAAACAAAAAGAAGCTTTTCACAGCTTTTATGATTGCTTACAGGCACATCATCTTAAAGACTTAACATAGTTTGAACAGCGAAAGCCCAATTACCCCAGACCTTATGCAAAAGGTCTGGGGTAAAAGCAATTAATTATGTATTAATTGCTTTTATTTTGTAACCAGGTTGCTGTGTATTGCAGACTTCTGCCCAGGTCCCTCTTGAAAATGAGATCCAGATCTCAATGAGGTTTACCTGGTTAAATGAAGAAAATAAAAAAAATGAGTGTTGTAAGCGAATGCAGGATCATTTACAAATTACAACTTCTTACAGTTTCAAACGAACCCATAAAAGTTCCTTTTAACTGCATATAAAACAATATTTTGTCATCACCTGTAAACATCATCGAAACTATTTTAACCACTTTCACAAAAGAGCAGACTTTTTTTTAACACCCAACATATTTTCTTCTTAGAGGTGAAGACAACAGAGGAAGTCTAAAAATACACTGACAACTCTAATGCTGCAAACTCCTGGAAATATGTTTTTTCTGCCAATATACTCAATCCAATCTACATGAAAGTCAACGAAAACTGTCCTCCAGTTTTTTTATTACTGTATGATCAGCTGGCATCACTGGCACCTTGCAGCAAGAAGATTCAAAGCCAGTCTGGAGTCTCTCTGCAGGCAGTTTGCATGTTGTCCTGTTGCATGTGTGGGTTTTCTCTGGGTACTCCAACCTCCCCCCACTCCAACCTCCCCCCACTCCAACCTCCCCCCTGCAGGGTGTTTGAACACCCTGCAGTTCAAACACTTGTCTGCTGGGTTTATTCACACATGAATTGCCCTTCATGTGTGTCTCTCTGGCAATCTGTCCAGGATGTACCTTACGCTTTGCCCTCCAGCAACCCAATTATATGTGGGTAAAGACCATGGGTGCATTGATGGATGGTCGGTAAACAAGGAGACAAAGAAAGAGCACAACAGGAAGCTTTGCTGGCTGAATTTGAACTGATCGCTGTCGAGAGCTCTCTTCCTCTATTTACTTCTTCTAAAATGACTCTCATTTTCATCTTCACTCTGCTTCTGTTTTTGTTGAAAAGTCAGTCCTTAGAAAAACCCTAGAAGTAACAGTTTCAATTTAACATGTGTCTAAAATAGATTCATCTGTATTTTGTGTTTTATAAAATGTGAGACTTATTTTCTGCTTATAGTTCTGAGCAGTGTCAGTATTTTTTCTCGTTGAGGAACACTTTTTAAATGTTTCTGATCAACACTAAAAGCAGTTAAACAATATCTGCATATATTTTAAAAGAATTTCAACTCACAAGTGCTTTTTATGTACTCACAAGGACAAAAACATTTATTTGTGTTTATGCTTCATTAAGTCAGACTGTTCAATTACATTAAAGTCATCTGGATTCTCTTTTCTGATGTAAGTGACAAAGTCCTTGTATTTGCTCTCCTTCAGTTTGAAATGGAGCCAGATCCCGCCACAGGAGAGAATTGTTACACCAAACAGCAAACTGTGTACGAGCAGGGAGATTTCTGTAGAGACAAGAGCAACAAGAAACAGATGTTAAAGTGAAACAAAAACAGGAAAGTCAAGTATAAATTTCCTTAACATTTCTGGACACATTGTTCTGCAGAAGATAAACTTGGTGATTTTTATGAATTTGTGATTTAGGGAGAAGAACTATTAACTCTTGGCAATCAAATTGCAGAGATACATTTTTTTAATTAATAATAATGAAATGATTATGTTCCCGCTTGCTAATGTCAAAAACAAAGTGTGACACATAACTCCTACACAATAAGAAGTCTGGTTACAAAGATCCATTTTTTCTCACCTTTACAAACAAATAGAGTTTTTTCCTCAGAGGCGTGGCTGACTTGATTCCTGACTGAGCAGACCAGACGTCCTGAGATGTTTTTTCTCAGAATTATGATGTTCGTCTCATTATGCACATAGAGGAGTTCAGAGTCTGTCAGTGTGTGTCCATCCAGAATCCAGCTGTACTGAGGACTGTCCCCTCTCTGACAGAGACAGGACACCTTCATCTCTAACTGCGACAAACACTCAGAGACCAGCCGGACAGATGACACAGGAGCTAGAATGACAAAACATTGTCATAAAAATTTATATAGCATTTTTTAATTTCTTATGATCCACCATTTTCTATAACAGTAGAAATGTAAAATGTTGCCCTAAACCAATAAGTTGTGTTTAACTTGCAGTGTGTTTGTTTCCACAACATTAAATGCAGTTACATGTGGAACGTACTATATATGAATACATACAAAAAAAAATGTCTATTGATAAGTCGATTTCAGTCAGAATGTTTTTACCTTGAACAATCAATAGAAGAGTCTGCACTGTTTTCTGTCCTTCAGAATCAAATATTTCCAGAGTATATTCACCGCTGTCAGACCTGCTAAGGTTCGTAAGGCTAATCGTATCATTGCTGGAAAGAAAGAATAATCTGTTCGGAAGGACATTTTGAAAGAATTGATGTCCTTCACCTCTGAGGATTATGGATGTTTTATTTTTCCACTCATGTTTAGGTATTTCTGAGGCGTTGTTCATCAGACGGATGATCACAGTTCCTCCCAAAGCTCCAAAACACTGAGCTCTGTCCTCTCGGGCGTCACAGCGAGTTTCTCCCGCTGCAAACTCTGAGAAACAGATGTTAAAAACCAAAGCAGATATCTGTGATCCTGGAAGTTCACAAAGTTTTTTGCATTACACAGAATCAAAAATCACAAGTTTACTTCAGTTATTTTAAGTTGATTATTACTGTAGATTTAATTTGATGAAATCCGATGCTTGTTCAAGATGTTTGATTTTACATGGAAGCTGAACATAAAAGTTTTACTTTAAAAAAAAAAAATGCCGATGGTTGCATATGACAGAAAGTCATGATTGTGTTTTGTTTGTTTGGTCATTTGACATAAATGTAAACATAACAATAGTGTGTGTTTTAAGTTAAAATCTCTCAGTACCTCATAACTCCAATTCCAAATATTTAAAAAATCATTCAGCTAAGGAAATTTTGTGGTTTAAGAATCTTAGAATAGCTAAACATGACAAATATGCTGTTTGTGTTAAGGAATATGTTTATCTTTAAAAACAAAAGTAAACTGTGTTTAAGTCAATGTGCAGTGTTTTTGTTCTTCCTACCTTTACAAGCAGAGATGATCTGCTCTTTGGAACCAATGCTGATATGATTCCTGACTGTGCAGACCAGGCTTCCTGAGACACTGTGTCGCAGAATAATAATGTTATTCTCATTATTTGCTGATAGAAGTTCAGAGTCTGTCAGTTTGTCTCCATTCAGAGTCCAAATGTAATGAGGACTGTCCGCTCCCTCAGAGAGACAGGACACCTTCATCTCTAACTGGGACAAACACTCAGTGATCAGATGGACAGAAGATACAGGAGCTGAAAATGGAAAATGAAATTATGAAGTGATTCTTTATGGGTAAAACTATAATAAAGTTAATTACCAGTAAAAAAAAAAAAAAAAAAAAGCAAAGCTTCACCTTGAACAATCAACTGAAGAGCTCGGCTTTCTATATATCGTCCATTTGAATCAAAGATATTCAAAGTATATTCACCACTGTCAGTTCTCCTGAGGTTCTTGACTCCAACTGTACCATTGGTGGGAATAAAAAGAGATCTGTTCTGAAGGGTATTTTGAGAGAAATTGTACCCTTTGCCTCTGAGGATTACAGCTCTTTCATTTTTCCATTCATATTTAGGTATTTCTGACACGTTGTTGAGCAGCTGGATGGCCACTGCTGCTCCCAAAGCTGCAAAACACCGAGCTCCATCCTGTCTTCCATCACAGTAATTTTCTCCTGCTGCAGATTCTAAGACAAAATGAAAAATGTTTCAAAACAAAGCAGTAGATCAAACAGAGTCAATACCTGTCCTCAGGCTGCAGTAAGTTGTAATAAAACTGATTTTTAGTGCTCTATTTAATGATTCAACACTACTTGAAGTGTTTGTTGTACTGTTGTCAGTTCATAGGAGCTACAGTCAGTCTTGATGAGGTTTCTTTTAAAAAAATATACATGCCAAAATTGGGGATGAAAATCTATGTACGGTAGATGAAAAATACTTATTCTTTCTGCTTTTAAGAATTTTTTTTATTTGTATTTACGTATTTCTGAGGTGTTTTCAATCAGTTGAATAACCACATTTCCTCCCAAAGCGCTATAACACTGAGCTACATCCTGCCTGCCGTCACCATGAAATTGTAGATGTAGACTCTGAGAAAAACATGTTGAAAAAGCAAATGATTGCGATCCTTCAGAATCCAGTTATTTATAATAAGTACACAAAATCATGAGTTTGCTTAATTACTAAATGTTAATATGAGTAATTTGTTCAAGAGGTTTTCAATATGTCTACTCTTATTTGGAGGCTGCGTGTGAACATCAAAGCACATTTATTTCCTGGTTTACAAAAACCAGGTTTACATGACAAGTACAGAACTGGTCATGTTTTCAAAGCTTTGGTTGCTCTAGTGCCCTTTATTCGGGAATCCAACCTTGGACAGCTGCACATACATCGGGGAGCCTCATGCACTGCCCTATTATCAGTCATATTTATGTTTTTTTGCTCAGTCTTCTTTTGCTAAGTATGACAGAATAATAAAGAAATGTGAAAAAAAGAGTCAAAATATTTTCTTTAGCAGCAAAATGACCACAACACCTCACACTATTGCATATCAATCTTTTACTTTCACACACTATGTATTGCACCTGAAGAAGTTACAAAAGTGACTCAAACATAATAGCAGTGATTGAATAGTAACATTACTAAAAATCTCCTATGCTATCCAGATTCTTCACTCACTTCTGGATGGTTAAAACTGAACGTAAAAATAAGTAGGTGAGTAGGTGGCGTAAGATGCAGTGATCTTTTAAAGCAGCTAATAAATTGCCTGTTAAAGCTAACTGATGTTTTACGGTCTACAACTAATAGGTAGAGTGAATTAATTTTTTCCCAAACTTTATTGCTAAACTGCATGTGATTAAAACAGGAGCAAAATGGTGGATGCACATGTTATTTAAGTCACTGTGGTTTTGAACGCGATTGTACATTAAGATTCACAACATGAATGCAGGAAAAAGATTTTGCATCTTGCCATTTAAGATTTGTTTCATGATTTCATAGCGTTTATGTGACACTGATTCATGACGTTACCTACTTCACTTATTTAATAATTTCTTTAGCATAGTGACTTACGGTGTTGGTTGTAATGAGAACTTAAATTAAGGCCAAAGTGTAAACTGTATGATTCTGAACAAATATGGAGTAAACTCCAACTCAGTCAGAACTTACATAAAGTAACCACATGGCATCACACTTACTTTTAAAAAACAGGTTCTGACCTCTTATTCACTCACGTCTGCTTATTTAACTATTGTAAAGAAAGTATATAGACTATTTGAAATTCAACATTTTTAAATGGGCTTATTAAACAACCAAAAACATGAACTCACCAAGCGTGAATCTGAGCAGGGTCAGCAACAATCCAACCACGACGTTCATGACTTGACAGTAGCTGCCAGATCATTCAGTCTGACCAAATGCAACTCTGAAAACTGTCAAATGTCTCTCACAAATAATTAGGGTTGAAGGAGGAACTAAGGCTGCAGAGATGACAAAGGAAATGATGAGATGTTGGTCAGCTCATGGCACACCCACTCGCTTCACTCGTCCACCCACCCACACTCATCACCACTCGCCTTCACCACATTCGTCTGCTGCTGCAGTGCTAAAAGATGTATGTTCACCAAACCCTGAGAGGAAACAGATTATCTTCTGCAACATAAATGTAGTTTGTTGTGCCACAGAGGACAGACTGATTTATGTCGCAATTTTGCCCAAGGTACAGGAAAGAACTGTGATTGTGATATTTTTATATCTTTGAAAAGCTTTTTACCTTTTGAAAGTATATTGTAGGTAATCTTGTTTCTCAAAGGTTCAGTGAAATAAAACAAAAAAATATGTTCATATAAGAACAGATACAGCATGTCAGCGTATCTATTTGTCTCACATAATATGTGTATCTCTGGTGTTTGTGGTGAACGTATCCACCACAGTATACCAGCTTTGGGCCTCGTGAGGGCTGGGAGACAAATCAGGCCACTGAAATGAATAAGGAGGGTTAATAGAAACCAAAGAGTGACAAAAATGCAGTTTTTGATCTGACCAATATGAACCACACTCTTAGCTTTTGGAAAGCAATTACAAAATGTTCAGGTCCAGTTTCAAAAAATAGTTATCCCGATCTTAAAACAATTATACAGTCAAGATTTGATTACCCTTTTAACAAATATGAATAAAGACATATTTCCATAAAAGTTACCTACTGAAGCTTTAAACAAGGTGAGTGAACTGCTGCTCAGTTCTGGGTTCATCACTGTTCCAAACTTTCGTCAATTGTAGGTAATGGCTCTCAACGTTATGTTGGCAACCCAAAACCTTAGAAAATGTTTCCGTAAGCCATTCCAGACTGATAGATGTCAATAACTTTTTAATGCCAATTTTTTGTATGTTTTCGTGTTGTTTCTTTTTTTATGTTTTTTCCTTTTCATTTAATTTTTATTATAATTTATTCTGCCTCATGTCGTCTTTAGCTGGTTACAAAATTTGTTTGATTATCTAAAACTTTTAAGTGTGACAGAAACAACAACAACAACAAAAACAAACAAGCAAATTTTTTGTTTTGACAAAAAATTGTCAAAACAAAACTCATTGAAATTATAAATACATTCTAAAAATGTTAAGTGGCTGGAATGTAATTGAAGTCCTCTTATTTAGCTCTCTCCCCAAATTAAAATGTATTACGTGTGAGCACAGAGAACAGGAGACAAAAAAATCTGTAAAATTAGTTATTAGCCATATCAATACTAAGTTGGTTAATAAAAGAGAACTATACTGTTGACTTTCTAGTTGTATTTCAGTAACCTTTAAGAAGTGTCACTAATTTAACTCAGTTTTAATCTGTGTGAGATGACTGAATAACTCACTTAAGTGTAAGCCTGCTCAACTCTGCCACCTACTGGAGCTACAGATCTGTTACTCTGCCAGTTTGCCTGCCATCATTCTTCTTCCTTGTTTTATGCGTTGACTTCAACATTATCACACCTCTCTGTAAAAGGAATTAAAACACATTTCAGCCTAAAAAAGTACTTACTGGTGTGTTTTCTCTCAATTTCAGGTCCTTTATGGTTGTTTTCACTTCAGTTACCTTTGTGGCATACCAAAAGTCATATCTAAGCTTTGGCATAAAGGAACAATTATATAATTGCACAAAAGAATCTTAGAGGAAGTAAAAGCTCTATGCAGACTTTTCTGAACATTTCTGCTTTTGAAAAGAGCCTCATGGATTTAAAATAATGACTTACGGTAGTTTATGTTAACTGTGTTCCTTTGTGATTCTCATCTATGCAACAAATCTAAACAAACTGCATTTGAATCTAAGAGCCAGTGGACAATAAACAATGGAGCTCAGAAGTGTTCACAGTCCACCTTTTAACAATAAGAACTGTCAACCACTAGCTTTCTGACCAGCCATTAGAGTTGTTTTGCATCAATCCTTGCAGTGTTGTATGAAGTACTCAAAAAATGTACTTAAGTAAAAGTACAAATACACAGACAAAAATGTACTCTAGTAAAAGTAAAAGCACCACATTAATATTTTTACTTGAGTAAAAGTCAAAAAGTACTAGCTTTTAAAAATACTTAAGTATTGAAGTAAAAGTACTTGCTGAATGCATTACCTAATCGCTAATACAATACCATTAAGAATACCTATCGTATTGAATTTTAATACATCAGAAATGTGCCATTTTAACAAACAATGCCATAGATAATGCATGTTTTTATTGTGTTTACTCTCTGTGACAGTTTAGACTTAGATATGTGATTCTATGCATCATCGCAGAGGCAACATATGTGTCTCTGTACAGCTAGCTTTGCTAACATTACGTTCACAGAGCTTTCCTTTCCAAGTGACTCTAAAAGTTGGACGAAGCGCTGCTGAGTTTACATGTCCCCAAATATGAATTATATAGCGGAATTCTATTACTGACGATTAGACAGACATCTTCTCCCGCTCAGAGGAAACCACTGCGCATGTCTTGGAGCGCCGCATCATTGGATGATGATTGGATTTTACAGCGCCACGTTAAGTCCCTGAACTTCACATTTTAACGGGAAAAAAACCCGCAATGCGACTTGGACGTAACGAGTAACGCGACGGTTTTGTAGAAATGTAGTGAAGTAGAAAGTACAGATACTTA
>CAEFZY010004324.1:0-13738 GCA_903066815.1 Brachyrhaphis roseni
TGGGCCTCCCTTCTGAAGCTGCTACCCCCGCGACCCGACCCCGGATAAGCGGAAGACGATGGATGGATGGATGGATGATCAGAAGTTTATTTATTTATATTTTTTCTTTTTCCTTAGTATTGTTATTTATTATTATTACTTTGTATACTTTAAGAGTTTACTTGAGTTAAAATTGGCAGCCATAGGCTGCTTTAAAAGCCTGTGGCTTTAAAAGCAGGGCTCTGCACCACAAGGAGTTTGTGGTTAGACTCCTGACAAGTCACACTGAAGGTGATGGACTCTTGGCACAATGCGGAATATTTTGGAAAAATAATAATACGGAAGCACAGGCTGAGAGGGGGGTAAAAGATCGTAGTTTTCCGGCCGAAACAGGAGACTTGACAGGTATCCTCTTCATGAGACTGTCTTGGGAAAGCAGAGCATCTTCAGTCAAAGGTTTCTTCAGAGTCAGTGCAGTACAGACCGCTGCAGAAGATTATGACTGTTGGCAGTCACAATGACTCCCAACAGTCATTATGATCTTCAGTAACTCTTTGAAGAATCTAAATGAATGAATTACAATATTTAATTTTTCTTTGGGATTAATAAAGCATTTTTTAAATTTTAAATTGAATAGAATCTGCAGTAGGAAACCTCATGTTCTCAGTCACCAATGGCCAGTTCCATCTTCTATGCAGTAGTGTGCTGGGTTGCTGCAATGAAGGTGAAAGACTAAAACAGACTTAACAAACTGATCAGAAAGGCTGAGTCAGTTAGGGGGATCAAGCTGGCTCTACTGGAAGAGGTGACGAGAGATAGAAGTTGAAGAAGATCAGAGCTATCAAGGATAGCTCAGTGTGGTGTACAGCCTGAGGAGCAGAGATAGCCAAAAATTACTGCAGCCCAGATGTGCTATCAAACATGTTGCTAATTATTTTTTATCTCTTATTTAATGGAAATATTGATGTTGATGAGACTTTCTTCAAAATGATAACCTTTTTCAACCTTCATAGCTTTGCTACAGCAACTCCTTGTTTTCAATAGAAAACGAGGAGTTTACCTTGATAAATGACATTGAAATAAAATCCAGTCCAACATCTGGCGTGCGGTGACCCCTCTAGAACCTGTTGTTGGAGGAAAAATATCCCAACTTCATAAGATGTGCTTTTAATTTTAACAGTGCTCTTTGGTTCCTCCTTTTATCCTCACATTTGGATAATATAAGCAAATTTCAGATCAGCCATAAGTGCTTGACACCTCCTCCCTGTGTCAGAAATCTCATGAGGAAGTCACTGCATTAGATTTTCTATCACTTTAATTTGCATATAAAATAAGTCAGTAAAGTTACATTTACAATTTTTATAACTTCGTGTTATGTGGTAGAGCTCAGGTGACTGGTAAGAGAAAAAGTAGATCTTGGTCTCAAAAAGTTTGAGCACTCCTGCACTAGAGGGTTTCTCAGCTGATCAGGGAATGACTTGGGATTTCCTCAAATACGTGGAAAAGAATAATGCATATAACATGTAAGACGATGTTTTACTTCAACGCAAAGGAAACCTGACGTAAATAATTATTTTATTTTAGATATTACAGATGTAGTTTGTCAGCGGGGAGCAGCGCTACTCACTGCTCGCAACCATCACAGACTAGAGCAGCATGTCGGTGGTAGAGGTGTGCCGATCAATCAGCCACTGATCACGATCGGCCAATTTCCATGAAAAAGTATGTGATCGGTGATTGCCGATCACTGTCCCTTATTGCCAATCACAAAAACCAATCATCTGCATCTCATATTTCACAGCCTGCAGAGGCCCCAGGTGTAGCGCATCTCCCCCTCTTGTTCACAATGCGCAGGCGTGCAGCAGCAAACGATATCATACTGAACTTTAATGTGACTCATGTGACTCCCTCCCGGCGCACCACAATCTGGAAACAGCGCTGCTTGAAAACAGAACCAGGAAAATGTTTGAAGGTGAAAACAGGTTAGAATGGATACTGAAGCAGGAACACCGCATGTGCACCCACAATGAACCACATCAGTTTAAGTTGCAACAAAAAGTAAGTTAGTGGTTGTACGTTGTACACAAACGTACAGTGTACGTACGTACGTTGTACACAAACGTATTCTGTAGAATACAGAGTATTTCTGTATTCTACAGAGTCCCACACTACTCAGTCCCACACTGAGTAGTGTGGGACTACTCAGTGTGGGACTGAGTAGTCCCACACTACTCAGATGACTAGTGTGGGAACAGCTGATCAGGCTGAATTGTGTTAAATGCACAAAAGAAGTCAAAAACATGATCCTCACAGTGCTCCCTGTTTTGTCCAGATGACAGTGGGTTTGTTGAAGTAAATGTATAATGGCATCATCGACTCCAACTCCATGGCAATAAGCAAACTGGTAAGGATCGGCGGGTCAACAAGAGTCTCTTCAGGACCTTCATGATGTGGGATGTCAGGGCATCAGGATGACTGATCTGTGAGTTTTCTTATGTACTGGAACCAGCAGGATTTCTTCCACAACAGCAGAACCTTCTCTTGGGTCAGGCTAATGTTAAAGAGATGTTGCCGAATCCCACAGAGCTGATCTGCATAGGCCTTCAGAACTCTGGGACTGAAACCATCCGGACCTACAGCCTTGTTCTGGTTCAGTCTCTCCAACTGCCTCTTCACTTGACTTCTAGATACAGAGAAGTGGGAGGGGGAGGCAAAGGGAATAGCAGCATTTCCTGATTTGGTTGAAGACAAATTTGTGCAAGCAGAAGAGTTCATGACTGAGGTGAAAAATGAAACATCTGAGATTTGACAGGAAAGCAGTGGGTCAGAGGAAGGTGGGATGTCTGTATGGCTGGGGACAGGAAAGGATGATGATGATGAGCTTGTTCCTGAGCTGAACCTGATGAAGAATATGTTCAGTTGATTTGCTCTGTCTAGGCTTCCATCTATCTGATCCTCCTTTTGCTTGAAGCCGGTAATCTTCTTCATTCCTGTCCACACATCTCTGATATTGTTCCTCTTCAGTTTGTTCTCCAGTTTCTTCCTGTACTTCTCCTTTCTGTCTTTAATCTTGACTTTGAGCTGCTTCTGTATACTCCGCAATAACTCCCTATCTCGTTCCCTAAAGACTCTTTTTTTCTTGTTTAACAGTTCCTTAAGGTAACTGGTGATCTAGGGTTTATTATTTGGGAAGCATCTCTCTGGCTCTGGTAAGGATGATGATGTCCACACACACGGCATGACAAGGGGGAATTTTGGCAGTTCCTGACACATAGCGCTGAAATCCGCTTTGAGATTGAGGGTCTATTAGCAGTTTTTTGTCAGAATGGGAAACTGTAGGGAACTGCCAATAACTGACGCATACTTTGTGTCTCGGTGTTGCACCATCATCCTCCACCCTTTGGACCTAGAGGCTTTTATATTTGAAAAAAGTTGGTGGGAGCCATACAAATGCAAATCAACTACTCAACACTGGTCTTCCTGACCTCCATGATCTTATGGAGATGTAAATACATGTTGGTGTTGCAATGCAATGGGCCAAACAGTTTAACAAATTCTGAGAAATTTGTAGGTATCGTTCTGCTATAGAAGTATACCATGAAGAAGTATGATTGGAGAAAGAATACTCAAATAATGATCTTATCAGGTAAACTATATCTTACATGTTTTTTAGGAGCACTGAAAAACTTAATTGACAATATAAAGGCAGAATGTTCAGGATTTCATACAATAGACTTTTGTTGAACATAATTTTACTTCGACATTCCACCCATCGGTAGATTTATCATTGCATAACTTAATCAAAAATAAGAAAACAAAAACATGTTCCAGAGAAGTTTCTTTGTTCAAAAAATATTTTTAACGATTTTGAAACTAAATCTTACAGTTAGTGCTGTGATCGTTCTCCTCCCAGTTCAAACCACTTTAGCATTGCTGTTTTTTTACTTTTTCTTCCAGCTTTTTCTTATACATAGTTCTGTCTTCACACAATTTAAGTTTCAGCTATTTTTGTATGCTTTTGCGTTCTGACCAATCACCAAACCTAAAGGCTCTCTTTTTGTTATTAAGTAGAGTTTTCAACCCTCTTGTAACCCATAGTTTGTTGTCGGGTAGCATATGACCTTTTTGTGGTAATAGAATTGTCCGCACATAAACCAATGTAGTCAGAAATGTACAGCAAAGCTGTCAATGTCCTCGCCATGTGCTTTATAAAATACTGTCAACGAGGGCCACGGATGGATTGTAGAGGTGCAGGATAAAAATCACTCCAGGAGGGGATAATGTTATTCTTCCTTTAATGAAGAAAACTGAACAGGAGTACAGCTGTCTGCTCTAATGCCGATGCAGACAAACTTTACACGTCCACACCAGAGTCAGCGAGCAACAACAACTAACACAAAAGCATTTGCCCCTGGAACACATAACCGCTGCATGCAGAGTTCCGTTAACAAGGTAAATGCACAGTAACACACTTAAAACTCAGATTGGCCTAGCTAGTATGGGAAATAATGGAGATATAACACAAGTACTACAATATTTCCCAGTATGGTCTCTAAACACACGCTTGCTCCAAATCCTTCAATTATCAATGTTCTCATTCAGAGCCAAAACGTTCCACAATTACGCGGCACACCTTTGCATAGCTAAACATGCATATGTGACAATCTTCACATCTTGATCACCTTAAAAATAATCAAACAGAACCTATTTGTAGTTAATCTGCTAATCCAACCCCATTTTCTTTTTCAGTGAGAATGAAATCACCCCGCGGACAACGTGCATTTCATGTACTTCGGCACACAGACCAATGTGTTTCATCTTTATGTGACAAAAACTTGGGAAATGTACTATTTATATTAAAGTGGGGTTTTAACATTCTTTTTTAAATTTTATTTATGTTGTATGTGTTATGTCAGTGTCTGAGGATAAATGTCGTTCAGTTTCATTATTTAAGTTTAAACAATAAAAGTAAAATTATGAAAAAACATTGGGTTCAATGCTTGTTGGCCTAAATAACTAAATTGAGTCAGATTTCAGTGTATTTTGGTGAGTTTTGCCGTTTTGTCATTTATTATTGTAAACAAAAAAAGTTTGTGTGTCTGCCGCAGGTAAAAAGTTTGTGTATGTTTACCCAAACGTACACACCTAGTTCATCTTTATACATGCCGACTTGTGTGTAAAATATGGCATATATGCATGCTTTATACATGAGGCCCTTGGGCTTTCCCTCATTTGCTAAAGAGACAGTTATGCTGTAGGTGAACTACTGATTTTGAAGAAATTATTAAATAAATCTCTGACATTATTTTCTCATTATTGTCACAGTTAGCAAATACATATAATTTTGGTTAATTCTAACTGATCTAAAACAAGAGAAGCTTGTTCTGATTTACCTTATCTGAATCGGAATAAAAATGTGTCTTAAGAACTACAGCTACACCTATTCATTTTTGACAGATGGATGAAAGAGATTTCAAATGCTCAGTATCCAAAAGTGGAAAAGGATCAGCTATGTTTTGATGGAAGTATTTATCTTCCACTCTGGCAAAGACACGTAGATGTAAGTCTAAGGAAGGCTAAGGAATCCAGCATAATTTGCAGCTCCACTTATACCAGTAGGATTTCTTTTGTTTAACCTCATTGTGTGAGAAACAAATGGTTTCATGTCGGCAAGGATTATAGCAGAGATTTAACACCTCACAGGATGCATAATTACAGAGACTCAGAGCAGGACTACACCTACATGCTCTTTTTAATATCCAGCACCTGTGTGTTCTCTCCCAGTTTTAGCCCACCTTCTTTCCCAGGTTAATTCCTTTCCTCTGTTATCAAGCTCCTGTGAAAGGTGAGGATGTTCTACACCTGCCAGGTGAAACTGATTCTCCACCAGCAAACCAAACCACACAACTAAAGATTAGCAATATGTTCTTTTTTCTTTGTGTTTGTGTAATTATGCTCTGGAAATATATTTCAGACAGATGGAAAGAAGAAAACCTTAAAAGTAAATTTGTGCTGAGCATATTTTAAGATTTCTGGTTGTTTTATACTTTAAACATGCAAATTATTTTAAAGGAATACTGAGTAGGCCAATTACTAATTGAGATATAGTTGCTTTATCCTTTTTATAGCAACTTATAATACTTTGTACACATTTCGGTCAACCCTCAGAAGAGAACAGTAGCTGATTTTTGGGTAGATAAAATCAAGGGATAAGATTGGTTTCATATGTAGGTATCAGCTAGGGTGACCAAACGTCCGTATTTCCCGGGACATGTCCGTATTTCACGTCCTGTCCCGGGTTTTTTTTAGAAAGTGAGGAAATGTCCTGTTTTTTAAATTACCTTCATTGGACCATTAAATTTACAGGCACTAGGGCACTGCGCACGGCGCTGCGTGGGACGTAATCCCTGAGCTGCGTCAGTGAGGGCAGCCCTGTTCTTAATTAGAAGATAGATAGCGTCGCTGTCAGTACGCCAGCAACATTAGGGTGACCAGACCAGAAAGGAAAGTGTCCTCCTTTTCAGAAACCCCCCGCCCCCGCTCCCAAATAAAAATATGGTCACCCTAGTATCAGCAATCTCCCAAAATTAATTAAATTGGCACAGATAAATAGGCTGGCCGACAAATCAGTGCACCCCTACTTCAATACTGATTTCAAACTTTGTCTGACCTCCTGTCAAGCAGAGTTGCTGTGCGCAGCCACGTTAAGATCAGAAAAAGGTGTTCCGTAAAACAAAGCAACAAAAATCCTTTGTGGAACTTAAAATTTAAAAACTCAACAGTCACAAAATGGAAAAGCTTAGTCTCTAGTGTCTTATAAATTAAATCTCCCCATTTGTCCCTATGGATCCAGCAGAGAGATCCAGTGCAGCAGATGTAGCACATCATGCTGGGCTGGTCCAATGTTGTATCGGGCCTTGAGCAAAACTTAATTTGGGGCCCCTCTTCCTGCTATGAACATCATAGAAAACTGTGAGAGGGAGGGGTAAGTTTATTGGCCACGCTTGAAAGCAATCAGTGATAATTGTAATTTGCTGAGATAACAAAAATATATTCACAAACAAAACAAACAAACCTCAAACTCAAAGATTAAATTCATAGCATCAGATTGTAGCTATGGTAACAAAACAATCTAACTATGAAGATTATGAAACTATGAACAATGAAGATTGTTCTTTGCACATTTACAAAGTAAAATTGAAGGTTCCTTAAAATCCTACATTTAAATGTTAATTTAAAATCATTGACTTTGTCTATAAACAAATGTTAAAATTATATATATGCGGTCTGTGTTAAAATGTTATTCATGGGGCTCTAAAGGTCTGGGGGCCTTAGGCAGCAGCTTAGTTCATTTACTGTATGCCATGTTATCTTGTGGTATAGAAGTTGTTGGTGGTGAATTAATAGAAATTGTAAATCTAGCAAGCAAACTTGGGCAGGAAATTGACTAAACAAAATGCATTCTGTGTAAATTAGAAGCAAAGAAATCACTGATTAATACAACAATAGTTGGATATAAACTTGAAGTAGTTTCATGATGACAGACATCCCATGTCATGAAAATAGACATCTCATGCTTAGACAATTGAAATGGCATTGAAGCCACCTTTCTCAATCACAATGCAAAATTTTTCAAAGCTTTATACAGCAAAACTCAGCCGTGTCAAAGTAAAAAGTAGGAAATGTGCTTATAATAACAAAGGAAATTCTGAACAAAACACACTGAGGAAAACCCTGAAGTATGTAAAAAACTGTTTAGCATCTCATCTTTTGTATGTTTTTAAAGCTGCTCTGGCTTAAGAGCAAATGTTATTTATGACAGTGACATAAATTGTGGTGTGGATTCAAGAAAAGTTGGCAATTTGATCATCAGGATGGAGAGGGTTAGCTACCTTATGATTTCTAAGCTAGCTATTTACAACTTTAAATATCGCTGTCTTTGAACCCCAACCAACTGTGTTACATTCACAGACAAATTAGCACGACTAGAACAAGTAGAAGCCATGGCCAAACTGGCAAAAACAACTTGGGAAAGCAATTTCAGTCGCTCTGTTCAATTCTCCAGTCCCTCACTTCCAAAGTCTGTCATGGAGCCTCAAATAATTAAGTGAGATAGTTGCAAAGGGCCAGTACTTTAAAATAGTGTTCAGGGTAATAGAAACTTCTTCTACTACAAAATATGAGCGCAAACATTTTATCAAATCATATAATAAAATGGTTTCCTGGCAACTGCTAAGCTACCAGGACAAATGCTAAGGCAATTGTAATTTTCTTTGGCTTTACCCCTTCTTAGGAAGAACATTTGTGTAAAGTTGCATGCTTATATTCCCTTCCGAGCAATTCTAACTATATAGTACACGAATCGCCCAGACTAAAATAGTTGGTCCTAATTAGGCAAGAGCTTGCTTACTAAATTGGCTTTGATCATTTCTGGTTCAGACTTATGGGAACTATGTATATGTCAATTGGGATGTATATTGTTATTGATTTATTGTCCAGCCCTAGTCACTTAAATAGTTCAGGTCCTGACACTAATTGTAATACCAGACAAATAACTTGAGTACAAAAATAAAAAAGCAGTTTTCAAATTATGATGGAAATTAAAAAGAGAATAAATCACATCTCCAAGAAAGAACATTTAGGAAAAGTGTTTTTTTCAAGAAAAAATATTAAAATATATATTTAAGGCTTAATCATCAATATCAAATATCTACACGAGTCTTTGTATGCATGCTGAAAAACCACTGAGCTGAACCATCTTCAGGACCTCAGGAGCCACTGGATTAAAAATAGATCAGGGGGATTGTGTAGTAATAATCACTGCATAGACTCTGGATCACTCCAGAAGTGTAGGAGAGCAAAGTTCCTAAATGCACCTATAAATAAAAAGAGACAATATCTAAAAGCCCAGCTGCCTCCTCTGGGTCTGAGCTCATTTAAATTAGTAAAAAGTCAGGTGGAAAAATGCATTTGGTCTAAGTAATGTAAATTTAAATCCTGGACCGTTGAGGTTTTTATCAGGAGAGCTAAAAATAAGATGTGGGATTGAGAATATGGATGTGGGATTGTACCTACCATGGCAGGCTGGTCCGTATATAATAGTAACCAGTAACCTCTAGATCTAATTAGGGATGCACTGATCCAATTTTTTCACTTTTGATGCAGATATCGGAGGTTTAGGATCAGCCGATACATTCTGATCCAATACAAAAAACAGCAATGGACTGACTCAAAATTTTTTTTTTTTTTAAAAACAGACAGAAATGCACGGAATTATAAACTTCTTTGATAACTTTGCACCAGTACAGAACACTAAAATACACAAATAGCTTCACAAGCTAGGTCAAACATGTAAAAACAAAACAACTTTTCCCATCAGTCAGCACAATTAGGAGTATAACATACCGTTAGTTGGGAAACAGTTTCTTTATAAATACTCAAGAAAATAGATTGTCTAAAATTAAGTGGGGAAAAAATAATACATATAATATGTAAGACAGTGTTTTACTTCAACCCAAAGAAAACCCAACGTAAATAATTATTTTATTTTAGGTGTTACAGATGTAGTTATCAGCAGGGCGCAGCACTACTCACTGCTCGCCACCGTGACACACTAGATAGATAATAGTGTTCTAAAAACAATAAAAGCTATGCAACTCACTCCGAGAATCAAATTCCTTTAAATAGTATAAGTAGTAATGTAAGTAGTCCTGGTGTTTTCTTTCCACCGGTATCTTTGTTATGATGTTGTTATCTCCAAAGAATCTTTTTTTTCAAAGGCCAGTTACTGGCAATGGGTTGAGTGATGTGTTGGAGATGTTAATGAGCCATGTGCTTACTTAAAACTTGAAACTTATTATCCAAAGCCAAAATAAAAGTGTGTAAATGGCCAATAAAGCCTGGCATAATGATCAACTCCAGGTTTTCCCTCGGCAACCGTTGAGACGGCCAGCTAGATAGGCAGGAGTTGAAGTTATGTTGGGTGTTAAATTTTACTTTATTTTTTAAAAACTAACATTTATTATTATTTAAGTAATCAGATAAACATTTTTTAGGATAAAATAAAACCTTGGTAAATCTAACGTAACAGCAGTGTTACTATTGAATATCAACATCAGTTAAATTTTTCATATTTGAGCATTCCTAACTATTACTTTTCTGTAATTTAGAAAATTAACCTGTAACAATAATAGCTCACCTTACCATACCATACCATACCATACCATACCATGCCAACTTTATTTATAAAGCAACCGTTGAAACGACCAGCTAGATAGGCAGAAGTTGAAGTTATGTTTTCATTCCGCTTATGCACGTGTTCGTTTTCATAAGTTTTTTTTTGTTTTATTTTTTGTGGCTTTGATGGGGTGACCACTGACGGGTCATCCCAGCGATTCTCCACTGACAGATCGTGACATCTTCTGCGGTCTTCCTCAGCATCACGCTAGACCAGGAGAGTTAAATAGTTAAATCTAGTCAAAACGTTTGTCACAAAGAGTAGAAATGAAGCAGACATTGTTGCTCTGGAATCTCAGAAAAACCACCCAAGCCTGGGAATCAGCATCCTCCTCCTCACATGGGTAGGTTTTGCTTTCCTGTCTTTATTATTTAGTATAATTTGTTTTAAAAAAAAAATTAAAAAGCTATGTGGGCATATAAGTTTGTGTGTGTGTCGCATTATGCACGACAGTTGGCCCTTGAGGGGATCAGATCCGCAGTTTATGTGTGCCATGCGCACTGTGTTTGTGTGGCGTATCAGTGTGGGTTAGGTTTGTGTTGGGGTTGTGGCTGTGTGGATCAGGTGCAATGATAGTTTTATGCGTACCCTCCGATAATATCCTGCCGGTGCCGCTGTCCGGACTAATACAGATATTACTATCAGATCTGTGCATCTCGAGATCTAATATGTAAGTTTCTGAGCAACATACAGTCATGAACAGGTTAATATTTTCCTGGGAAAGACTTGCTTAGTTTAGCAAGAAAACTGTAGAACCTTATCAGCACTTTGAGTGTAACTTCCATCATCTTCTATTTGCAAATAAGTTTTATCTACAACTCTGTTCATTCTGTTACAAGCTAATTCTGTTGAAATGAGCAGATAATGTGTGTAGCTAAGAAGTGGTTAAGTTTGAGTATGTCTGAGCTTAGAATGTGGCTGTATGCCTGCATTTGTGGGAGGCTTGTAAACGCTGTTTTGTCTGAGCTGGAGTCCAGAATTTTATCTGACTTGTCTGGGACGTGTGGCACTCGGGGCGGATGTGTTCATCCCTCAGGAATAGTCTGGTATTGTTAGCTGGTGAAGGAGGCCTAGCCATGACAGCAAACAAAGGAACATCACACACAGACTTCAAGATAAAAATATGCACAATGTCAACAGAGCTCTGGGTGCATGTTGGTGAGAGTTTCTCAAGTTCATTTACATAAAATTCCTTTTTAAGATGATTCAGTCTGCCAGTGATGAAGTCCATACCATTATTTATCTGCAAGCTAATGGTTTCAGTTTCCTGAGTAAAACAAACAAACAAAAAAAAACAAAAAAACAATTTGTACATCTAAGGAGCTTCCATCAAATTTGCATCATTTCTGATGGATGATTAGTTTGTCCTTCGGTCATTCTGACCAATGGACAGATTAGTTAACATGTATGTTAAATAATAGATTGTCTAAAAGATGGATGGATACTACTTTTAGACAATGGGAAGAGGAATTCAGTTTATTAATATTATTCTATTATTTTGGTTTTCAATACTTTTTCAGACTGTTTACAGTTAATGATCAACTGCAGCTGGCAGAGTTCACTGATGAGCTATTTACCATGTTATGTGAAAGGTTTTCTAATATTGTCTCAGCTGAATAATCACAAAAGAACCCCTTTTGGCTGTGATAAATAGTCAAAATGTCCATTTAGTTAGACAACGCTTGCAAGTTTAAATATCAGTCATGAAAGAGCAGTGGATGACCCTTACCTTTAATATATTCTCATATATAGTGTCCCGGAAATCCAGCAGCGCTTTCTTATCAAACTCCTGCCCATTAATGATGCGCATCTGTTTCAGGAATGTGGACTTTCCGCTTTCTCCGGCCCCGAGGAGGAGGATTTTCACCAGCCGCCGAACGGCTCTCCTCTCCCGAGCGAGCATTGCATCTATCTCCCGGCTCCGGCGCCTCGCCTCTCGCTCTTGCACCGCGTCCCTCTCTCGGCTGCCCTGCTTGCTCGCGCCCGGCTCTCGGGTGGCCTCGGCTGGGAGGAGGCAGCGGCTCAGGGTGCGGACCACTCCCGACATTGGGAGTCCGTGGGAAAAAAAAATTAGAAAAACTTTACTGAAACTCCAGTGGGAAAATGTTCATTATATGACTGCCACCTCCGGAAAGGGATTGACCCAGTTCGACAACATCCACTATGACAGACAAACCGTCTCCACCGGGTAAATCAGAAAAGTCTACATCTAGTGGAAGAAGTTCTTATTTATCGTCCAACCGGCA
This sequence comes from Brachyrhaphis roseni, assembly GCA_903066815.1. Taxonomy (NCBI): domain Eukaryota; kingdom Metazoa; phylum Chordata; class Actinopteri; order Cyprinodontiformes; family Poeciliidae; genus Brachyrhaphis; species Brachyrhaphis roseni. The sequence continues at coordinate 12,463 of CAEFZY010004324.1, forward strand.
GACAAGCCGTGTCCATCTTGGTTGGGCGCATCCAAGATAAATTCCATGGAGAAACAAAGCCTATAAACATCCCCTTAAATAGCCAAAATAAAGGCCATAAAATAGACCTAAAGTCGGCGTGTCTATCCGAAGCACAAGTCTTCTAGCTGTGGAATCTCCCACAAAGGGACAGCCTGATCCAAACTACCCAAACAGACAGCTAGTGGTCGGTGAACTTGGGAGAGCAGCCCCTGCGGGCGGAGGTGGGACGGTCACGCTGATAAGGAGCACCGCTGAAGTATCGTGGCCTGTCCACAGGGTGCGCCCTCGGACACAAAAGGGCGAAAAATCCCTTACAATCACACTAATGAGAAGAATATTTCATTCTAAATATTTATCTGAATTCTCATCGAAAGAAAGATACAGTGTGAAATAATAATACAAAAATAATGAAAAGAACATTTCATTTTTTTTAGAGATGACAGTGTTTGTCATTACAAAGGATGGAAGCTCTAATCCCCCAGCTCTTATTATTGCTGCTTCTCATTTCACTGATTTCTAACTTCTAATTGGGCTTTGAGTGTGTTATTTGTTTCTATTTATCAAGTTAAAGAAAGTAAGTCAAAGAAAAGCAACTGAATCTAATCTAAAAACACATAGGTTCCCTTAAAGAAAGAAGCCTGTTTTATGGATGAACTTTTATGACTTGTTATTTTTTTTATTAGTTACTTGGTGGTTTTTATAAAGTTTTTCAGATGCAAAAGAAAGTATTATAGTAATTTTTAGATATTTAATGAAGTAATAATTGCCACATGGTGTATAACTATTTCCCCTCTCCTTATCCTGGTCACTGTGCAAAATTGGTTAAGAAAGAAGGGTCCTCAATCAGTCTTACAAGAGATTAAAGGAAATGTCCCTCCATTTTTGGTTGTACTTACAGTATACTTTTGGTTAACAGGATGTGACTTGCACCTTACTAATTAGAGGTCTGTAGAAACCCAAATCAACTTTAAAAATCAAACTAAATGTTACATTCATTTTTTTTTTTTTCTCCAAAGACTTTTTAGCGGTGCTGGTGGCTCGCTTTTTTTTTTTTTTTTTACAGTAGCCTGACGGGAAGGAGGGCGAGGAGACATGTGGCAGGGATCGCCAGGATCATTTATGTTTTCCTCTACTTCTGCTGAGTGTCACTCAGAGTGGGTGGAGTTTGCCTACGGCAGGGGTCGGCAACCAGTGGCTCTGGAGCCACAAGTGGCTCTTTAGCGCCGCCCTAGTGGCTCTCTGGAGCTTTTTCAAA
>CAEFZY010004326.1:0-16161 GCA_903066815.1 Brachyrhaphis roseni
TCTCTCTCTCTCTCTCTCTCTCTCTCTCTCTCTCTCTCTCTCTCTCTCTCTCTCTCTCTCTCTCTCTCTCTCTTTCAAATTGATCTACCAGACGGGTTATTTCTCCACGGGATGTCCTGCTGTTATCTGTTTAAACAAAGTATTCTGCCTCAGCGGCTCAGCTCCCCATATCGGGCTGTTCTGGTTTTTTAATTACATGTGTAAACTTTTCATACAACTTGGAATTAGGATAAAAATACCCGAAAACTTTAATGAAAATTTTCTCCAGATTAATTCAGGCAAATGTTGGAAGTCCAAGCAGATTTTTATTAAATGTTGACTCGTTTTAATAGAATTATGAAATGACTCAAATCAGACAGGAGAGATCGAGTGTTTATGCAAATGGATAATTTATTTTAAAAAAAATGTATACATGCTATTTAAATTAATATTCATCAAATAAAATAAGTCAATTAAAAATGTGACATATTGTTCCCTTGTTCTCAGTCAAAGTGTCGGACTTTGGTCTCACTGGAGTTCATAACAACGCCATGCGAACCAACTTCAGCACGCGACAGCTGACGGAGCTGGAGAAGGAGTTCCACTTCAGCAAGTACCTGACGCGGGCGCGGCGCGTGGAGATAGCAGCAACCCTGGAACTGAACGAGACCCAGGTGAAGATCTGGTTCCAGAACAGACGGATGAAGCAGAAGAAACGCGAACGGGAAGGAGCGGGCTCTGCCGCGCGCTCCTACTCATCTGAGACCCGCGGCGGGTTTGTCAAGGACCTGGAGGACACGGACCAGTCTTCTCTGTCCACCTCCCCGGGAGCATCGCCGAGCTCCGAGACGTAGTCTGAGCGTCACTGGAGACCAACGCTTTTTATTACTGTGATCCAGAAATACATCCCCGTTCTCCAGACTTGTACATCCGAGGGCAACCTCTGTTTGTTTTGCTCATTTCCTCCATCTGTTGTTTTTGCACAATAAATTCCTGGATTCTGCGCATCTTATTTTATAAAATTTTTGCCAAACAGTTTTATATTAATCAATACATTTGAGTCGCGAAAGCTGCTTTTATAATTTTTTTTCATCACTTGATTTTTATTGATAGCAAAACAGCAACAACGAAGGAGATCTATCTCACCCCCATGCGGCCTTTCAGGTATCCAAAAAGCCACAATAATGTTTTAAAATATCTGAAAATATGAACAGTAGCTATATTTTAATTCTTAGCTTTCCAGAATTTTCCAAGACAAACCCTAAAGATCTCAGTTAGGCAAAAACAAAACATGTATTTCGGGATACTGCAACACTCAAACTGGATCAAACAGGAACCGAACTGAACAGAACGTTCAGCAGAACCTGCTACATGTCAAAATGACCGGACTGTGTTATTTCCCGTCAGCTTAATTTGTTTCAAAATACACAGTTTGCAAATGCTTGAAAACCTTTGAATGTTGTTTCATGTAAGAACTTAAATTAACTATGCCCTCTTTCAGTAAATAAGTATAACTGTGATGAAGGTCTTATGTTCTGCCAAATCTCTAAAAAAGTGGAAAGTATTGGGGTTCACAGGGATTGGGGCTGTTATAGACAGAATCTATTTCATAAAGTATTTTTTTAAAGATTGTTACTATGTCTAATTTGCTTACAAAGATGCATTTGTAAGACTGTCTTTAATAGTCTTACTTTCCATTAGCCAGCAGATTAAAATGGGTCACCATGTCATGTTACTAAAACTTATCTAGTCCTCAAAACAGAGCACACACACAGAGTTTGATCTCACTATCTATACAAGCTATGATTAAACATCAGTGAAGGCATTGCTATTACTTCGGTATAACAATTTATGCTGTAAAATTGCAGCGGTTTCTATGACAAAGTCATGCCTGTCTTGTCATTGTTGAAATGAGAGCTTTGCAGTACAATAAGATTAATCCAAATCAAGTTTTTCGGTTGTTGTTCTAAGTGTCTTAGACTGTTCATGCAATTGTGGCCTGTGCACTCAAACAATGAGTTTCCAGATAAACTCACTGCAGAAAGTTTCAGTTCTCATAATAACAACAGACTGTCACCTATTTTCAACCCTGTCCGAATGTCAAAGTCTTGGATATTCTAGTTAAAAACAGGTACATTTTGGTGATTGTGGTTATGTTTCTGAGTGTGAGCAATGTGAAGAAAATCCGTACCAGTTTTTCATATAATGTAAAACTTTTCCTTTCAACTTTTCCAAAATGTTCAGGATGTTATTTCTTTCCAACTGTAGGATGTGCAAAGATGTGTTCTCAATTTAGCAAAATGTTTTGATCTGATGAAAATCCTTCACAACCTGAGAATACTATGAACTCTTTAATTGTTCAGTTCACATCTGTGAGCAGCTTTGCCCATGTGGAATATTGTTGGCCTTAGAAAGCAAAAATATCTAATGTAAACATAATATTTTAATGTACAAATTTTTTTTTAGGTGAGAGCAGTTTTATTAGTATTATTGCCTTAAACAGACTTCCAATCATATCCTGTTTTTCTATATAAAACTACCTCAAATAAATCTTCTTCTGTCAATCCCTTGAGGGTGGATTCTTTCTTTTGCTTTTTTAAGCAATTAGAAGTAATAATGTGTAGAATTGCAATGTTTTCTGGGTCACTGGGTTGATTAGCTAACCTAAAATTTGAGTGCAACTTAACCCCAAGTTGAATTCCTATTATTCTACACTAAAATGAAATAAGCTTACTCAAAGAATTTATGCTAACAGCTAAAAAAAATAAAGTTTTCAAAACAAGAAATGTTAGCGTGTGAAAGCTGTACTGACTCTTAAAACTACATTTTGTGACAAGTAAAGAGGCTTATTTCATTTCTGCCGGTGAAGGCACAATGTGTGTGGGATATGATGTAATGCGTATCACACTAAGAACCGGCCCAAGGCATAAATGAACCAAACAGCTGCTTAACGCCCCCCAGGCCTTCAGGGGCCCCATAAATGTTAACTTTTTAACACAGTCCACAGATATAGAAATGTAACATTTGTTTATTGAGAATGTCAATACTGTTAAATTTGATTTAATGGTTTCAGTACAGGTGAAATGCTGTTAGTGGTGCTGATGTTCTTAGCAGCAAGAGGGGCCCCAAGTCAAATTCTGCTCAAGGCCTCATTCAACATTAGACCGGCCCTGCGTGACGAGTTAAATCCATTGCACTGCACATCTCTCTGCTGGATACAGACAGACAAAAGGAAGATTTAATTTATGTGGCTTTAGTATCTATTGGGTTTTTGGTTGCTTGAGCTGTTTGGAACGGGTTTTGCAGATCTTTGCACAGCAACTCTGCCTGACTGTAAGTAGAGAAAGCATTTGACATGGCGCAGTTTGACGCATTGCATCGCAGCAACAATTGAACTTTTCAAGCAATTTTTGATCCCAGATTTGTCTCTACACAATATTTCTCTCTCTCTGTTTCAGTCCATCCATTCAGTAACTGTCCACAGATCTTGAAACCGATTGCTTCTTGTTAGAGGTAATTTTTTAAAGTCGGTTTCACAGTCTTTTGCAGATAATGCAGTAGAGTAGCTTGACAACGGTCTAACAGCCATACTTTCATTGCCACAAAGTGCGTCCATCTTTATTTACAAGCACTGAATGGATCTATAGGTGCATCAAACATGCTTTCACTTTCATGTGAAAGCCCTGGATGGTTCCATGGCTAAGCCCTGGATGGTTCCAGATTCAACTTAGTCATGGAATGGAAAACAAGCAATGAAAAACAACATAAACACTATAACCACTACAATGGGGCTTAGTCAGTTTTTTGCAGATTAATGTGCAATATGTTACTCTATTTATACTCCAACAACTATTGGTGTTTTTCTGCCTGTTTATTGAACATCAACTCGATTTCTGTACGGGATCACAAAAAAATTTATTTGGATGAATTTTTAATTTTACTCGTTCAGCATATTTTGATTGATAAAGTAAAGACAATCATGCAAAAATGATAGGCAGAAATGATCCATAAATAATCCAGGTTGGGTTTTCATTTTAGATGTAAAGTCAATTTAACCAAAAAATGAGACAAAGTTGAAATATTGATCACGTCTTGCAGTTTGTGCTGCACTTAAAACAACCGAGTTATTACTTCAAAAATTCATATCTCATTTTAATTAATTGTTAGACATGAGTTACCTCAACTTATTCAAAAAATAAGTTATTTCAACTTATTTCTGTTATTAAGATATTCTATTGGGTTTCACAGTGTATGTTGAACTAATTGTCCTTATTAATTTGTCCTTAAATAGGAGTTTGTGGGAATATGGTTAAATATCTCTGTGTTGCCCTGCAAAGGATCTGCCCAGTCCCATGCAGGAAAAAGCAGGTATAGGCAACAGATTGAATGTTGTACATAAAAGGATAAGTAGTTATCCGGTACTGTGGCCTTGCAGCAGAAAGGACGTGGTTTGAATCCCAGCCAGCATTTTCTGGTTGGAATCTGCATCTGGTGACCTTTGGAGACCCTCTAGGATATCTAAACACGTAAACAGACTCTACCTCCTGCTCCTCTTCATCCCCTGCATACTCATGGTCCAGGGATGCCTGTCCTAAAGCCTGGGTGGCGAATTCAATCATCACCTCATCTCCCTCTCTCTCCAAAATACACACAGTGACATACACAAACACTAGCATTTGTTAAGCCTTCCAAAATTTCTTTAAGATTAAACCACTTTAGATTCAAGTAAAATTATGCTTTCTACACTGTAAATGCAAAATTGTATTTAAATGGAAATAGTAAACTGACTTAAATCAGTTTTCATGAAATTACTATTAACGCTCATCTTAAGTAAGTTACTTGGAATTTGTAGTTGAAAAGTCTCTGCAACTCATTCTACTTGAGTTGTATTAATTTAGAAAAAGTATATTTTTGATAATTTTACATTTTTTTCAAGTAGTTTTGCTCAATACCTCATCCATCCAAGTACAAATGCTTTACTTGAAGGTTTTCTTTTCTTTGCTAGAGCCAGTGATTTATCTCACGATAAAGAGATAATCCTGGCGTTTCCATGAATAAGAGCGCACTTACATAACTGAACATCAGAAGTCTCCATGTTCAACTAACTTCTTTGGGTGTTTTCTTGCGTTTTGGGTGGGCTGAGGGGAGACATCAACACAATTAATCACATTTTTGTTCCACATGCAGAAGTCCCAGGGCAGAACATTTATATCATGTTCCTGGTATTCCTGAAAATCTGATGCACAAGACACACCTGCAAATGACAGTGATGGCTAAGAGTGAGAGGGAATTCATCTTCATTGTATGTTTTATCAGACAGAATATTTTTAGAATACTTTATGTATTTCAAATATTTGATGTAATTAGAAATTCTGTGAAGTGGGAGAGAGGGCTGTTATGGTGGCGCAGGGATAAAGCCCAACCCAAATATGGAGGCCTCAGTCCTCAATGCGCCTGACACAGGTTTGAGAATCAGCCTGATGGCCTTTCCCACAGGTCTTTCTCCTTTCTCGTTACCCACTTTCCTGTCTGATTACTCTTATACAAAGACCATGAGAGCCAATAAAACCTTTATGAAAAAAAGGAGTGGGAGAGAAAGAAAAGGACAAGGACTCAATCAAGAAAATTGGTTTGTTTAATTTAAGTTACATGTTTTTTTCAGTGGTTCATTTTTTTGTTAGTGGTACTACTTCATTTACTACTACTTACTTAAAATAAATTATGTTCACTTACTCATTAGTCTTCAGTGAGTGCATATATCAAACATGACTCAAAAGAAATTTGACTTTGCAATTTCATGTCTTGAAATTGGGCATCTGTCTCTTTAAGAAACTCCTGCTCTTTCCATCTTGTTGTGACGATGTGACTATAGCACATCAACACAACAACATTCCTCTGCTAAGCATTTGCAAACGTTTATCAAGCACTGGACTGAGAAATATATAATAATAATAATAATAATAATAATAATAATAATAATAATAATAATAATAATAATAATAATGAGCTTTACATATGCACAGTTCCACCAGGTGTTTGATAATTATTGCTGCTACTAGTTTGAAGGAGCCTAGTGGGGGAATTGCAAAAATTGACTTGGCTTGGAAACTGGTCTTGGTCCCCCTAAGCCTTTTTCCAACCCGAATGGTATGTTGTTTATGATATAAAGCTCAAAATAGTCACTGCCTGTCTCTACGTATCTCTAGTATTGGAGAGCAGACTTCATGTCTGATTACTCCCAGATGGTCAGAGCTTTATATGCTTGGGTGTTTTTTTAATTTCCCCTTTCCTTTCTTCAAATGCTTAAAGTTTTTCAAAAGAAAATGTGATCATTTTCTGCAGTCAAGTTGCAGGTGTTTGCTCAGCAAAAAGCTAAACTGTGAATACATAGACGTGATCTCTTAAATCAAAGGACCAAACACCATCTGGTATCACATGCAACATGATTTCATCATTAGCAAAACTGTAGTACTTCTGCAGGTGAAGACAAAAAGGCAGTTATGTTTTCATAATCTTGACAAAAACCACTCAACTCAAACCGGCCTTGACCCAGTTTGTCGAATGAGACCAAGACCAAGATAAAACAATCCAAGATCGACCTCAAGACTGAGAGAAAAAGATAAAAAATAATGAGACCGAGACCAGTCTTGAGTCTTCCATTCCTGCTTTACATACAGTACCATTCAACAGGTAGCTTCCTATTGAAAGGTGGCTGCTGCAAATAATACACAAATACAATTTAAAGTTTAAAGTACTAAAAGAGAGATATGCCAGAGTTACCAATCATTTTACAAAACCACCTGTTAACATCAACAAATCTGACCATTTTACAACATTGCCAAAAATAAGTAATGAGAAAAGAAGGTTAAAACCCAACTTAAAGCCTTTCTGCAGTTTTAAAAAATGTGGTTGTCAGCGAGCCGCCCTCTTGAGGTCAGAGGTCAGGCAGAGAACAGTGTGCAGAAAGTTATCAGGTCAGACATTCCAACTCATTTTGTGCTTGAAGTGAAGAACTGAAATTTGTTTCCAAACCCATGAAGTAAAATACAAGAAGTAAAGTACAAACAAAAGTTACATGATGTTGGTAAATGGCTTTATCTGAACACACACCACTAGCATTTAAAGTTTCTTAACCTAATGTAAAATTCTTTATTTCTTTACAAGTAATCTAATAGTTACACATTCTTTTAAAAACCCTTTTCTTGTAAGGAGATGGTTCCTCTAGAGTCTGTGTAGCTTGTGTCATGAAATCACTTATTGTACTTAAAAACAGATTGTGGAGGGTAAAAACAGACTATGTATGCCTTCCGGACTGGGACAGCCTTGTGATACCCCAGAATTAGCGTTAGTGTGTTGCTGAGGAGTGTCAGTCGTAGGTCTGTTACCCCAGTGACCTGATCTTGGATTAGCAGGAGAAAATGAATGGGTATATGGATTTCAGAACTGATCCAACACTAAATATGCTTGTGGGTTCTTGTGGAGAGCAAAGTTTTGTTTGAATTCACACACACACACGCACGCACACCCAGAAAGAGAGAGAGAGAGAAGGTGCTGAAAGAATGGAGCACAATAGTTTGTTTATCTCAGACCAACAGAGCTAGCAGACCCCTAAGTGTGTGTGGGGAGGGCACAGAGGACATGAGGTCAGAGGATACATCACACCAGCAGAGACAAACAGTCATAGATGTTCAGGCTTGTCTGCCACATTAACATACCATCTGAATGAAGTTGGCCCCTACACCTTCTTCAAATCTTACAAAATGGGTGTCAAATGTTTGTGCTCCGTTTGTGCTGTCTGGTGCAGTAAAAAATGTTGCTGTGTTGCTATCATTGTAAAGACAGTAAAAAAGCTTCCAAAGGTTATTAGAGTTGATCATCAATTTCTTCAAAGCAAAACCAGCAAAAACAAAAAATTTTGCTCCTCAAACCAGCCATAGTTAGGTGTATTGACGTCATATTTTAATAGTCGCTGGTTAATTTTAGATGCCAGAATCACCCAGGAGTCATGGACAGTGCCAGGCTATTTTACCTTCATATTGCTGAAGATGCAATCAGCATCCCAGACCACGGGAAGCAACATGATTTGTTAAAAGTAATTTTAATGCACATAATACGGTAAGTGTTTGTAGTTGGCAGCATGTAAGACCTGACTATAAGTGTCAGGTAAGTGTAACTCACTTACCTGAGTGATGATGCCAAGAAAGGATTTCCTGTCAACAAAATCACCTTCATCCCACCTCCAGGAAGGTTCTCCCTGACGTGGGAGTTAAAGCTCCATCTCACTCTGCCAGACGTTCCCAGCAGACCCTTATAAAACTTTTGGGCCTGCCAGGTCTGACCGGCATCCTCTGCCACCACCAGAGTCAACTCACCACCAGGTAGTGGTCAGTGGACAGCTCTGCACTGCTATTCATCCAAGTGTCCAAGATATTTGGCCACAGATCAGATGAGATGACAGCAAAGTGGATCATCGAACTGCAGGGTGTTCCGGTTCCAAGAGCACATATACTTGCTATACTTGCTGTGAGGAACCAGCTGAGAACTGGGTGCAGTTCTAGTTCACTTTGTGTTCATATCTCCCAATTATTTTTTCTATACAGAATTGCATAACAAAATTAAACCAAACCAATTTAAGGTAAAATAAGTAAGTATAGTTAAAAAAAATATATTCCTTAAATCTGCTTTTAATTGATACCAAAGCACCAAAATATGTGAAATACATTGATACACTGATTGACCAGGCTTCTACTCTAATGCCTGTATTATGAGGAATGCAGAGTGAACTTTGTAATTCTTTGGTCGTGACTCTTTCATACAATGTTTGGGATGTGGGAGTAGCAGAACTTTCCCTTTGGTGTTTCTGAGAGGCCAGACAATGAGGTCATGGCATGTTATCACTGGTAAGAAATGGTCCGGTTTCATAAACCCCTCAGAGACCTTCCCCGCTTAGAACCCAAAACAATATGAAAGAGGTTGCAAGGCATAAAGACTTTTATGACACTGCTGACATGAGTAACTTATTTCCTCTCACCCAATGGTTATATTTTTTATAGCTGGGTGAATTATAGGGTCGGTTTTAAGTTGCTCATTCCAATTTTATGACTCTATTGGACACAAGAGAGACAGATTTTGTTGTATTTGTCTGCATCCTTATTGTTGCAGTGTCAGGTTGAGGTTGCCAGTTCACTGTTTTTCCATCCACTGTTTGTGAGTCACCAATGAAATCTTTATTTTGTCTTCCATTTGTGTCAGTTCCAGTCTTTATGTGAATAGTTCAGTTGGTAACCTCTATTTGTTGTAAAATATATATAGCTTCTCATTTTTCTCACTGTGGATAAGGGGTTGTTGAATAATTGCAAGGTTTACTTGAGTCCATCCTCCTTTTATGGCTGTTTTTGACATGGCTCTTACCTTAATGTGCCCCACCTCACCATAAATACCTAATGTCAATGAGTTTACATCATTGTTTTCAACAATCCAGTGTAATACTAAGGTTACTGATGCTTTCATTGAGCTTTCTGTTACTTGGCGCTCTATGGAGGGCAGCAGTGGACCAGTTTTGATAGGTACCAGAACCAAGAAGGGATTTTTATTACAGATGCATATGGACAGTGGATGAATCTTTATTCAGAAACAGTGTAGTTCCAGTTCAGTACATCTCATGTTCCACAAATAAAAAAGAGGCAAATGGATAATGTTCAATCAGAAAGTAGTACAATGCATAGAGATGCAAGTAATTAATTAATGAGTTGATCTAATGTTGATTGATTATATTGATTGACTAATGGTAATTGATAAACAACCATTTTCTTAAAAACCTGAGTTTTCTCGTATATGAAGACGGTTGACCGTCTTTTCATGAAGAAAACTATGAAAACATGAAGGACTGGATTTTTCAGACTGTGTTAAATAAAAAAAACATTACATTTTAACAGTATTTTGTGTCAGCTGTATTACATACTGACTGAATAAACACAAAATGATATTAGTCTCATATTGCTGAACTTAGACATATTTATAAAGAGTAACAAACTGGAACACTAAACGAAGTTCTAAGTGGACATTTTAAGCTAAACGATTGGAACCAATTTTAATCTAGTTGCATTCCTAGATCTGTCTTAAAGGGAATATATTATGCAAAGTCCACCTTTTAGCCCTTAAATAAATTTTTTTGTACTTTGAGTTTCTAAGAGTGCAAAAAAGGTTTAATGTTTTTCTTTTCCAAAGTTGCATAGAAATCTTAATATTCTATTTGGGTTATATTTTTCAACCTGTTAATTTTTCTCTATTCATTATAATGTTTTCTTGTCTATGACATCACCGCATTTGCTGTTGAACTGTTAAACAAGGTCAAGACTTTCAGCTAATCAGTTTTGTGAATGTGCCTCTTTTGTTTTTCCTCGCAGCGATTTTGAAGACCAAGTTCAGTTATACCTAAGTTGCAAGTAAAACAAGTCAAAATGTTTGGTTCTAGCTTGTATTAACCCACAAGATTCCTTAAATTGCTCTTTGGTATCAGAGCCTCTTTGAGGTGTCTGGTTAAGTTTTGTTTTTCTCTTGAATGTACCCACATCAGTGGGGAAAGTTCATTCTGCAGCACTTATGGACCACTACTTCAGCAACTTGCGCCAGTATCAAGAGGGATTTTCTGAAATACTTTGTGTGAGTGAGGTGCCAGTTCCTTCTTTCTATTGAAATGGAGACACAGTAAAGCAGTAAACTCTAAATAATGCTAAAATGACAGCTGGTATGGATACTGAGGGTGGAAATACAGTAGTAACTCTGCTGTGATGCATTCATTTGAATGTGTTTTTCTGTAGGTTGGTAGTCTTAATTCTCCTGCTCTGGATCAGACTCTGGCTCCAATGTGTTAGGTTGGATTAAAAAGTCTTCCGTTGTTGACAACTTTAATAAACTTTAGAATAGAAACCAAAAAATTAACAAAAATAACATGAAACTAAGGGAGGTAGGGCTAAACAAAAATGAAAAATCCAAGATAAAAGGACGGTAGAGTACTGACAGGGAAACAAGATTTAACAGGATTTGACGGGAGGAACCAGGAAGGAGTGCAGAACAGGAGAAGGGTAATACTGTGAGAATGAATACAGGAACAAAATACCTGGGCTAACTAGCTAACAGGTTGCAGGTGTGAAGGGAGAGAGAGAGAGAACGCTGTGCGGGAGAATACACAGAGGACTTAAAAAATGAATCTAGGAGAAATAATTTAACTGTTTCTATGTATTAACTGGGACCAGAGTCAGAGACTTTTGTCACAAGGTTACATGTATTCATGTACTTGATGTGATGTGGATTCTTTGTTTCTTGTTGAATATTAAACTGAATGAAGATGAAATGCCATTGTATATGCCATTTTTATCATTTAAAAAAAATTGGGTAAATAACACATGACTAATTTTTGTTATTGCATCTGTCACAATGACAGACAGCAAAAAAGTCTATCACAACCTTTTGTCTTAAAGGTTAACAAAGGTAAAGGAGTGCCATCCATTACTGTGATTAAGGTAATGTGTTTTAAAAGTACAGTTTAGCTGAGTTGTAGACTGAGTGTAACTCCATAAAGAGCAAAATGACAATAAGCATTACTTTGCGAGTTTCAATATGAGCCTAATGTTGGGCTTCTGAAAAGAAATTCAGAAACATCAAATAGCACAATGCTGAAAATGCAACCAAGGTATTAAGGTATTACATATGTGTTCTCCTTTAAAAAGTCAGCTTGTCTCATCTCTTCAAACAAATATTCTAAACTTACAATCAGAGAACATTGTGGAATGCAGAGTGGAAAGATAAGAAAGGTTTAGGGGTCAACCAAGAAACATTTTTTTACCCTGAGCTGCTGCGATAAGAGTTTTGGTCATTTTGACAAGATGATGTTTTTTGGTACATTCTGCAGAAAACTAAAGTGTTGGATCATATTTCAACAAGACAGCATAACGCCTGCACTGGTCTGTCAGTTGAAAACAGCAACTTTGCTGCATTGTTCTTACTCCTGACTTTTCCCCTTCTGACATGTCAGTGTTGTCACAACATTAGCATGGACCTCTCTCTCGATTTGATCAACTTTATTCATGTTAAATACTGTTCCCCGTCTCATTTTCAGAAAAGTGAAACTGAACGAATTGTTGAACAACAGCAAAGAAAAACTGCTGATTAAATATGAGAGCATTTTCTATTAAATTTAATGTTTCAGCTCATTTTAGCATTACTTTTGATTATTTCATGTTTTTTTTGTCTTGTTGTTTATTAGCTTATATCAGCTAACTTCACAATATTTTGCACTGAGGTACTTAAAATCTGCTTTCATGTCTTGTTCTTTCTACCTCCATCACACAAGCTATTTATCCAGAAAACCAGTTAAAAAAGGTTTAGAAATGACCACATATTTTCTTATATATCACAAAGGTTTGTTCTCAGGCTGTCTGTTCTCTTTCACAGTTTAAGGTTGACACCCTGTCCTGACATCATCACCACCCGTCTCCATCTGGGCAAGTACGTGTGTGAGGGGTTAGAGAGATAGTTTGGCTCCTGGGACTCAGGTTTCATTGACTTGTGTTGACCTTTACTGGGGTCACTGTGAGGTTGGGTAAAGAGATTCTTGACATTTCTCTCCACAACACCTGACCCAGTGCATAACTCAGACTGAGTGTGTGTGTTGTGTGTGTATGTTGGGGGTGGCTGTTGGAGGTAAAGCACACATATCCTGCAGCCATTTCTATGAATTATGTTGGTTATCAGTTTTCACCAAGGTAGTCCGCTGACAGTTTTATATTTATTGTATAACTCAACATCATTAAAGTCATGAAAGGGTGACAAATATAGTCAGCACTATCATAAATAATTTAGCTGTAAATATAAACTGAGCTTGTTTAACACTGTTGGAAGGCAGCCTGTGGTGTAACAAAGCCTTGACATGGATTTTATATTTTCTTTTTAAACCAGCATAAAATGTAAGGCATATATTTGTTTATACTGTACAGTACACTGACAATGCACACTGCTGTGGCAAAACCCAAACATTTATCAAAGAGTGTGAGGACGGAAGTAAAGTCATTGAACAGCGACAACATGTAAGGTACATGGTACATGTGTGTACAAGAAATTTTGATAAATAGAGCTGGGGAAGTCATGGATTCAAACTATTCAAATTTCATTCCAATAGTTTGATTACTAATAGATCGGTAACATGAGCTTGTTACGTTTCATTGGAATTTTTACTTTGGTATTAATTTTCCTTGATGGTAAGATAATAGAAACAAGAATGAAAACCACATATAAAGTTACATGTAAGTGACCATAAAATCCATATGTTGACAGTTTTGGCTTTTGAAGAGCAAGTGTTGTTTTTGATACCGAGGTTGTTGGAAAGCCGGTAGACTGATGAAGGCTGTGGATGCTGGAGCTGTGGTGGATGACCACAGAGCATGTGGAAATCGGATCGTATCTGACGGTAGGATTCAGAGGTGGTGTGGAAGCCCAAGGAACAACTTCAACCTGGAGGCGCAGGGAACATGAGACAAGAACTTAAAGTAGGATAAAAAGTAGTCAAGAAGTCGATCAAACATCAAGAAGATAAATTCTCAGATAACTTTTTCTACCAGAAAAAGTTGAGTGTCAGGCAAAGACAGATAATCCAACAGTTTCTTAAATCCCCTGCAGATGATGGAATGATTGTAGACAGGTGTGGAATCTGCAGCAACAATCCTCTGTTCAGGAAAGATCACACAATTGTATGTTGCATGATTAACTGCTGCATAATGCAAAGCAAAGACTTTAAACATTCAGTATGTAGATGGGCAGAAAATGAAGGCATTCTTAGATCCTCCTGTGTACATCTGATCTGAGAAACAGGTTAATTTTTATGCAGATAATACGATGGCTGAGTGGTGCAGAACAACTTTGTGTTTAAAGCCCTGGATACATTTGGACAGCTCATATGAGAATCATGACCTGAAGCTATGTCACTGGTGAGGACTGCGAGTTTAAGCCTTTTATTCTGTTGACCACAATCTTAATATGCCAGAATCTGCAAAGATCACGTTGTGTGATGTGAGAAGATCAATTTCTCCATAATGGTGTACATGTAGCTGTATGTTATTTTCTGATATATGATGTGAAATGAGTTTTAGACATAAAGTACCCAGTCATTTCTTGTTCTTTTTGTTTGAAGTCACTGAAAATCATGTAATTTCCAAACAGTTTATTGCATTCTCTATGTTGTTATGGAGAAATATCATCCAGAGTATACTTTAAAAACCTAAGCCTGCATAGTGTGTATGTTTTGTGTACATGGCACCAAGTGTGCAGAAAGGTCAGAAAGCTGACCTTTGCTTTCTTATCTGTCCCTGCAGTGGCCTTCACAATACGTTGCCTTTTATGATTCAAAATGTTAGGACCTTAGAGTTGATCAAGCAAACCCCAAACAAGTGACCTTTCATTGTGAGAATGAGAAACATAGAAAAATTGACATTTCATTAAATAAGAAATTAAGTTAAAATCACAGATGAATAAGCTTAATAAGGATCATGGCAGCAACGGATGTAAGCAGCTACATCCATCGCGTCAGCTACATACACTCTTCACCTATCAGCCAATCAGAAGGGACATCTACGTTTTATTCAGATGTTGGAGCGACACCAGCTCCCCACCTACTTCGGAGTATACAATTTTTGGGAAACTGTGGTTAGTGAATTTACAGAAGAGTTATAGATTCAACACGTTGGAAAGACACACAATTTTTTATGAACTGTGAAGCTGTGAGAGGTCTAGTGGAGTCAGCCGCACAATGTCCAAAAATCAAAAGCAAACCATCACCCTCCTATTACTTCTTATGGTCTCCACTGTTGATTTCCCCGGTAGTAACATCTGGCTGTTGATCACATGACTCTTCTGATGGGACAAAAGTGTTTCCTTTGCAGTTTTGTGAAGTACATAAATTTCGATAAGGCTGAAAAACCACCTCATCTTAGCATGTGTGCTAAAACTTTTTATCCAAAAACGTACAATGTTTCCATTAAGCAAATTAATTTTTGTAATTTCAATTTACAAAAGTTTGTGGTTAATGCAAACGTAGCTTGTAAGACCTACTTTACAACAGACTAGGTGTAAGATCCATGAACCTGAATAAATAAAACGTTTTATTTCTACAATGCGTTTCTAAAAATTCAAAGACAAAGATGAAACAAAAAACCATTAAGCACACCAAAAAAAAACTGTGGAAACAAAAATACTTCAGTACAAAGCACTTAACATTAAAAACACAGGATAAGCATAATAGGACATTAATCACTCATTAAACGCAGTTGTGCATGTTTTGATATGTGATTTGAATGTACATAGGTCTGTAGAGTCACAGGTGTGTTTGGGGAGACGATTCCAGAGTGTGGGAGCAGCTATGGAGAAGGCTCTGTCACCAGGTGTGGTGCTGGGTCCTGAGTGGTGGAGGAGACAGGAGGTTGGCATCAAAGGAGCGGAGGCTGATGATTATGGAGGACTTTGTGGGTAAGAAGGAGGACTATAAAATGGATGTGCTGAGTGACAGGGAGTCAACAGAGCTTCTGGAGAGCGGCGGTAGTGTGATCACAGGAGTGGGTGAGCTGCATAGTTTTGTATGTGCTGGAGTTTGAGGGCTTTGAATGAAGAACCATAAAGAAGTAGTCCCAACCTGGTGATGGGAAAGAACCCCCACTTAAGCATTCAAATTTGCCCAAAGGCAGGTGAGCCCCTCAGTGTGGGTGAGCCGCACTGTGTGGCTCATCCACAGGGTTTAGTATGGCTCCATTCATCACTAGGCTGACAAATTCCTGCTGTCTGCCGGAGGCACACATGCACAAACACATCAGCTGGCTGCTGTCCACCCACACAGCACCATGCGGTCAGAGTTAGAATCCTGTTATCTGCAGGCACTGAATATATTCTGTTCATCTGACAGAAATGAAGAGTTTAAAAATTCTGAGTTGGTTGGTTTTTCATCCCTTTTCTTTCCTCAGACACACAATAAAAAACATTACTTTCAAAGTTCTTTGAAACTGTTTTTACTTATACTGCATTGGCCAAATATATATAAAAAAAAAATTAAAAAAAATTCCCTTCTCACCCACCGTGGGTGGTGTTTCTTCCTCTTAGCTCGGGTCCTCTACCAGAGGCCTGGGAGCTTCAGGGTTCTGC
>CAEFZY010004327.1:0-11178 GCA_903066815.1 Brachyrhaphis roseni
GTTCTGGTCCAGTCCTCCTGACTGAACTGCTGGAACTGATCCATGTTGGTAGACAGTCTGGCTCATACATGCTTTTTCAAGTTTGCCCATAAATTTTAGATAGAATTGAGATTAGGACTTAGTAATGACCAAAACACTGACTTTGTTATCCTTGAGGCAATTTGTAACCATTTTAGCAGTTTGGTTCAGTGCAATGTCCAATAGACCCATTTGCTCCCAAGTTTTAAATTCTGGCTGATGTATTAAGACAAATTATATCCATATGATAAACTTTCATAAAGAATCAATAACTTTATTAATTGCCTTTCTCACCAATGTCTTGTTATAAAAGTCCACAAGTTGGACCTGACTCCTCTCTAAACGTTCCTGATCTTCCATTCAACATCATTTTGTGTATTTACTTTGTGTTCTGGTCATTCTGGACAAAGTTAATGTTGCACAGCTGAGTCTGAGCTGGTTTTCTGTCTAAACTCTCATCTTGTTTTTTCACTCTGTCTGGGATTGTTTGGTTTTTAATCCAATTTATTTAGTGCCAATTCATAATAAGCGTCATCTCAAAGCCCCTTACTACACAATTTATATTGAAAAATATATTGTTAATTTATTCCAACTATACAGACAGAATAGTCAGAAACATTTCATTGCAGCTCCTCTTTCTGAACAAGCATGTAGTGGCATAAAAAATAAGAATAAAAAAATAACAATCCTTATATTGGAACTTGATGTAATGTTGTTTAACAAAGTAAATAATGTGTTCATGCCTCAAAATATCAAACATTGACAGTTTAGTGAGATAAAAACATTACTTGTCCTTAACACTAAATGTAGCAGGTATCTTCACTTTTACATCTCTCTGAATATGATCTGTTGTTTTCAGTTTTTTAACTAAAACACGGAAGCTGTCTTTACCCAATTAATTTTCAGATGTATGATGTAAGATCTATCTATTATACTTAGGATATTTATTTTTCACCAGGGTAAAGTGCGTTTAGTTATTTTGTTCATCTAACTTTAATTACTTGCTGGGCTGATTCACAGTGGTTTGCTTAGTATTATTTATATACACTGAACAAAAATATAAACGCCCCATGTCAAATATAAGAGTTTTATGAACATTTAGGTTATGCAATATACACATAGAGAAACTCAAACTATATTTTCAGTAATTACTGATCTTCATATCGGCATTGATAACATCATGGTATGGCCATTTGTAGCGGATTAACAGTACTTTGAACGTGATACGGGTCAGGTTGAGGTATTTGATTTTGACCCAGTTGGCTTCTCGTAGGCGGTTACGGACAGTCTGAGGGTCTGAGGTGTGAGGCGTCTGTTGTGCAGACCAACAGTCTCATCAGCTGTGTGTGTCACTGGTCTTAGCAGATGGACGAGCCGGATGTGGCGATCCTGTGCTGGAGTGGTCACACTTGGCCAACATTGATGAGGTCAATTGGCAGTAGTGCCAGTCTGTTGGAAACCAACTGTTAAGCGGCCTGTGGTTAAATAATGGACATTGAGCCGTGCAGCTACTGTTCTGGAGGACATCCCTGCATCCAACATGTCAATGGCACGCTCCTGCGTAACTTGCGACATCTGAGGGATTTTTGACAGTTTGGGCTGGCCTTTTATTGTCCCCAGTTCATTTTGTCTGATCACCCAATGGACATGCCCAACCCCATGCACTGCATAAAACAACAACTCACTGAGTAATGCTCGATGACAGCAAGTTGGATTAAAAATTATACACAAATCAAGAGATATATTACTTTTGTACAATAAAATGTCAGCAAATGGTCATTTACAGTTGTTAACTCCACATGGCAACAATATTTGACATGGGGTGTTTATATTTTTGTTCAGTATAGTTTGCTTAGTATTTTCTTTGCAGTTACAGTGAAATAATTTTTTGCAAAATTAAATAATACAGATTAGTAATATTTCTTTATTTATTCTTTTGGGGTTGTTTAAAGTTTTTTTTTTCCTGCTTCTGGACTAACTGTAAAAGGAATGTCCTGACACTGATAAATTAATGGAGGATAAATGAAGGAAACTGCTTGGTCCTTTGAGTAAAATCCAATTGATAAAAGTCTGTGTAGATGTATCCATGTATCAAACTAAAGGAGAACTCAACAGTGTTTATTACACTGTTTTACATTTGTGGTTTATTTATGGATCTGTTAGGTTTCAGATATGTGACCCCTCTCCCTCCCCCAGCGATAAACTTGTTCCGATGCCCTTAGTCACATTCTTTGCGTCAAGCCACTCTTGAACCAGTGACGGCATCAGAAGCATCTTGCCGGGGCTAAAGACAGAAAGGACTGGACTGCTGCTGAGTGGTCCAAAGTTCTGTTCTTTGCTGAAAGTAAATTTTGAATTTCCTTTGGAAATCAAGGTCCCAGAGTCTGGAGGAAGTAAAGCAAGGCTCAAAATCCATGTTGTTTGAGGTCCAGTCTCAAGTTTCCACAGTCAGTGATGGTTTGTGTTACCATGTGTGTTTTCTGAGGTCCAAGGTCAACGCAGCCATCCACCAGGAAGTTTTAGGGCACTTCATGCTTCCTGCTGCTGACCAACTTTATGGATATACAGATTTAATTTTCAAACATGACTTAGCACCTGCACACAGTGCCAAAGCAATAGTACCTGGTTTAAGGACCATGGTATCCTTGTTCTTAATTGGTCAGCAAACTCTCCTGACCTTAACTCCTCAGAAAATCTATGAGGTATTGTCAAGAGGAAGATGTGATACGCCAGACCCAACAATTCAGAAGAACTGAAGGTCGCTATCAGGGGAACCTGGGCTCTCATAACATCTGAGCAACGTCATAGACTGACGGACTCCAT
Source organism: Brachyrhaphis roseni (assembly GCA_903066815.1). Classification (NCBI taxonomy): domain Eukaryota; kingdom Metazoa; phylum Chordata; class Actinopteri; order Cyprinodontiformes; family Poeciliidae; genus Brachyrhaphis; species Brachyrhaphis roseni. Next base: position 2,842 of record CAEFZY010004327.1, read on the forward strand.
GCTACACTGCATTGCTGCAGTAATCTGGGCAAAACGAGCCCCAACTAAGAACTGAGAGCTGTGCATGCTCATACTTTTTATATTCATACATTTCAGTTGGCCAACATTTCTAAAAATCCTTTTTTGTATTGGTCATAAATAATATTAAAATGTTCTGATACTGAATATAGGGTTTTTACTAGTTGTGAGTTATAATAATCAACATTTAAAGAAAAAAACATTTGAAATATATCAGTCTGTGTGTAACGAATGATTATAATATACAAGTTTCACTTTTTGAATAGAATTACTGATTTAAATTAACTTTATCATATTATTCTAACTTTTTGACCAGAACCTGTAATGCTGCCATCTTGATAAAGTCACCATAGGTGGGTGTAACATTCGGTTATGTGTTTACAGGTCCACTCCACTGCTGCACCCAACAAATCTGTCTGGCTGGAGTGAAACAGAGGTAGAGAAGGTGTTGTGGTGCCGTGACTACAGAACAAGTGTAGCAACTCCTGCCAAGCTACACCACTAATACACCAGGCTACCAGGGAACCTTCTGGTAGACACTGATAGACCCATATTCCAGTCCACGCTTATATAGTTGCACACGGACTTGGCTGATGCTCTTATCCTGGATGCCCTTCCTGATGCACCAGATTGTATAAAACAAAGAACCAAAATAATAAAAGCAACCCAGAGATTCTAATATTTCTACAAAAGGTTTACCAATCAACTCATGTCAGTTATAAAATGCAGGTTTATTATTTTATCATCTATACTCCAGATTTTTAGCATTTTTAATTCATATTACAGAAAACAAAACTAATTAACACTCAAAAAAAAAGAAAGAAACTCATCAAAAACTAAGCCTTATCCCCATTCAATATCACAATAAAACAAAAACAACAAAAAAAAATTAAGTCAAAAGGTAAACTAATGTAAAATGAATACAAATTAGCCAAGTTTATGAACTGACAAGCATTTACCACAAATATATGATGCAGATTATGTTTTATCCTGACTATGTTTTAAACATAAACATTTTCAAACAAATAAAACCAGCATCAAGTCCTTCCTGATATTGTGGCAAAGTTTTTCCTTGTAACAGTTAAAAATCAAAAAGCAATAGGGATAGAGTCATTTTTCAAAACCTCTTAAAGACATAAATAATATTTGAATACAAAGGACAAAAAATATGAAATGGTTTACAAATATGTACATCTGATGCTTTAATGAAGATACTCAAAAAGACAGATTTTGGTGTATTTGAATATTGGTGTCCAAGGTCCTCATGTGGTAGTTCTTATTTTGCTGTTGAGACAGTTAAAAAGCAGAAATATTATTTATAGAATGTTCCCATGTGCTGCTGTTCATACACAGTTTTCATCACAAGGCACTGATACAGAAACAAATCATAAGATTGGAAAGATACCATTGAATAAGTGGTTCATCTGATGAGGCACTGTCCCTTTGTCTGTTTGATTTGTCACTAGATAAAGATGATGTTGAAGACTCAGTACCTTGAGCATCTGGAAAATTAAGAAAAAAATCATGTAAAATGTACATTGTTATTTTCAGTGACAAAATACTTTCTGTCAAAGTTTCTTTTGATGCAACTGATGACTTGTGCTGGGTTTACACTAATATTTCTGGCCCTATTAGATGTAACTTTTAGTAGTGAAAAAAGTTATAAATCTCTAGATTTTCTCTAATTCTGAAAATCTCTAGTCCTGGTGGTCTGTGGTTCAGGGGGACAAAATGAACAGAACTCAATCAAAGACCATATCTTTGATTTGATTAAGGATTCAGAAATTTTCTGTGATAATCATGCAGTATGGGCGCCATTTTATGGAGTGAAAATAGTCTCAAAATATCTGTGCGTGTGTAAAAATATCTGTGTGTGTAATACTGGATTTGTAACTTGTGTAAGCGTCTTTGTGTGTAACTTTGGATAGTTGTGTCTGTGAAACATAATTTGTAAACCGTAAAAAGAAAATAAACCTTCTCCTATGCCTACAAATGTTGAAAAAGTACGCACGAGTCGGCAGATACACACACACAAAACTGCATTTATGCACAGATCCGGTTATGAGTGTACAAGTATTTTTGAGACTCATTTCACGCTTCCGAAGCTCCCAGATTTATGTGTAGATGATGTGTTTACATGCTAGAAGAAAGCTGGATCATCTGAGTTTTTCTCTGAGTCTATAGTGTTTTTATCCTCTAAACGTTTCTCACTGTGCCTGTGCCGAAGTGGCAAATGTGTTAGTTCGGCGGAAAACAGTATATCTCAGCACTTCCTTATAATATTCCAAAATTATTTATAGACATATTGTGCATTTTTGAGCGGTACAGGAGACCTTGGACGCTGGCCAGAAAAAAAGGCAGGCAAACCAAGAAGCGAGAGGAGCGTCCCGGTGGTTTGCCCTCAGAAGTAAGTAGAAGTTAAACCTGCAGGCTTTGCTCTCCGATTATACAGCGATCCCTCGCTATATCCCGGTTCACCTTTCGCGATCTCGCTGTTTCGCGGATTTTTTGTGCAGTTATTTTTTTCACAGTGCATTGTATTCTTCGTCCTGATTGGCTAAACAATCTCTGCACTTCTTTTTTTACCTGTGCGCCAATAACGTTACAGTATTTATATTCAGTGATCCCTCGCTATAACGTGGTTCACCTTTCACGTCTCCCTGCTTCACGGGTTTGCATGGTGCATTGTGTTCTGCATTCTGATTGGCTAAACAGTCTCTCCGCTTCTTCTCTACTTGTGTGTCAACAACGTTATGGTTTAATATGTTCACGTACATAAAACAACTTGCCAAATTTAAGTTTGCAAACATAATTGATGGTGACATGTCGGTTTATAAGAATCTTTTTGCCCAAAAGAAAAAAGAGCGACAACAACAACCGATAACTCTGTTCTTCTCTCTAAAACCCACCTGCACCTTTAGAGGAACAAACCGCTACAGAGCGGAGTCAGGATGCAGCGGCTCAGTCAGGAGAGCAATGAAATACACCTGAGTTACTATTTGTCCTACTGTACTTTGTATAAAATGACAAATGATCATAATCATTTGTCATTTTCTCCCGTTATAATCCAATGACTCGGGTCGCGGTGGGGCGGAGCTGATCTCCGCAATATGAAGCCTTCAGTTCGTTAAAATACAAAAAAAAAAAAAACGTTTATACGGCACTTTTATTTGTTAAACAAATGGTTGGGCCTGTAAAAGGTTTTGTTCTTTGGTTTCAATATGTATTCAATGTATTATCACTGTATAATTATTGTAAAAATATATATATATATAAAGGTTTCTACTTCGCGGATTTCACCTATCGCGGGTTGTTTTTGGAACGTAACCCCCACGAAAAACGGAGGTTCACTGTAATGAGACATGGAGTAATTATAAATAATTTCAGATTGCGTTTTATATGTCTGGTACTCTGCCCTCCTCATATGTTTCTGTTAGCGGGAGCTAATGTGAGTTATGCTACTTTAGCTGTTCGCAGCTAAGTCCTTGTATTTTTAGTGTCACACAGTTTGATAGTCTACCTTCAGTCTTAACTTTAACTCAGGTTGATCTAGTTTTATGATGCCGAAGTCAGTAAGCATCTTCAGGAGATTATGGCAATTATGGATGTTGGTCACCATCACTGAAACCGTATTTTGTTGCTTCAGCAGTAATGAAGGTAAACTTGGACCTGCTGGAACATCGTCTGCTGCTAGACTTTATTCACCAGAACAAACTGAAAGGTACTTCATTTATGTTGACTTCTCAACATATTTAAGGATTTAGTCTAATGTTCACAGGTAGGCCTGTCACAATAATCAATAAATCAGTTAATCGGATGATAAATTAAAACAAACTCAATCATTTTCATTGGCCTGATTTATCATTTATTTTGTTTTATCTCTTTCATAATTACTAATATTCTCTCATTTTTTTCACTATATCACAACACTAAAAATTATTAAATTTATTCACTTTGAATCAAATGTCTTTGAGTCGAGGGTTTCTGGCACTTTTTGTTTGATAATTTACAGTTTTTATGGACGTCAGTCTAAAATATCACTTTTAGATCATAAAGTCTTGCTTGGTCTAAACCTGGTGACATACATGGGTCTAAATAAAAGCTGCATTTATACATGGCATTGACTCATCTCTAAAGCTTCGATATTTAATCAAGGCTAAAAGAACAACAATCAAAACACAAGAAAAGAAAGACACAATATCCATCTCTCACCTTTATACTTCTTGTAAAGAAATAATCCAATGCCACCAATGAGACAAAGGAAAACCACAACAACAACAACAGGGATGATCATAGTTTTGCTATTCACTGCTGAGATGCTTTTCACTGTTGAGAAGAAAAACCAGGTCATATTTATACAGAGTAAAAGTTTTGTTAATCCTTTTCATCCCATTTTGTCTAAACACTATAGTTGGGTTTTAGTTTGTTCATCTTTTGCTTGTTCTGGTTTACTTTAAGTTACCACAACTGTTACATGTTAATTCAATAATAATACACAGAGATTTTGCACATTTTATAAAGATGCTAATTAAATTAATACAGTGAATGGTTACAGAAAGTCAAACAAAACCTAAAACCTCAAAAATAATAAAACAGAAACTTTTTGTTAAAAACAGGTTTTGATTAACAATAAAAAAGAAGCTCAAACAACTGAAGTATAATAGCAGAGTATCACTAAAACTGAATGTAAATCTAAAAACACAAGTAAAACAGACAGAACATTGTAATCAGTATATATTTGTCTATATGTACACAAGGTAATTTATACAAACTACTTACCTTCATTGGTCCTGATTGTTGTTTTCTCCAGTCTGATGACGTTTCTCTCCTCTCCAGAAAGCAGAAACACACAGTCGTACTTGGGCCAGTCTTCAGGTGGAACAGATTGCAGATAAATGTTGATACTCATCTGGAAAGTCCCATCATTGTTAGGGAGGATTTCTCCTTTTTCCACACCATCATGAATCTCCTCTCCATCTTTCCTCCAGAACATTTCTGCTGTGTTGGGATAGAAACCTGTAGCGAAGCAGCTGACTGGAAAGGAGGAAGATTTCTGGAGGAGAGAAACTGATGGAAGTTCTGCAGAGAAAATAAAGAAAACATTTTAAAATCCTTTATAAATATAAACAGAATTTTTTGTAAGTATTTTATTTACACCAAATACATTTCAAAATACAGTGAAAGGTTGGTAAGTTGATTTCTGAACCAGGTTGTCTAATGTGGAAGGAAAATGATAACGATACAACGTAGTAAAAACTTGTTGCAAAGTCCAATAACTGCTTAAAAAAAGTGATTGAGGCATGTTCACACAAAACAAAGTTCTCACATAAAAGTAGTTGTGTATTTTAAACTGCATAACATTTTGAAATACCTGTTTTCATCAGGGAGTTTCTCCCATAGTTCACATATTTCTTCAGCCACTCAGGACAAATCTCAGTTAAGTAGGAATCCTCATTCTTTACAAAAGCTGCATTACGATCCCATTTTTGTTTGGTGATGACAGCTTGTTGGGTCGGAGCAATCCAGGATTGTGTCTCCAGGCTCAGTGTGATGAAATCTTCTCCATCATAACCAAACTGATCATAACCTTTGACTTGTTGAGTCTCATCATCCCACTCACAGCCATACATGTGCTGAACAATGTGAACTCCTGAGACAAAGAGACAGAAACACCAGTGACTTTACAACACGACTACTTGCTTCTAATAGAGTTCTAGTGCAATAAAACAGTTCAAGCAACAAAAAACACTTTAAATTTAAACCACTAGTTTGTGTTTATATCTCCAGAACACTGACATTTTGTTTTTAAGTGGGGTTTGTTCAGCTACATCTATCTTTAGCTGTAATTAGGACAGCACTATATGTCACAAATATATTGCATTTTCAGTGTGCAATATTAATAATAATTTATTTCATCAGATAGTTTCTTCAGTAGTTTCTTCTTACTTATATCTCCAGAACCAAACATGGAGAAGTATGGGGGAATTTTGGAGAACACATATTCAGTATGAAAGCAGGATTTCATGTTTTTTGTTCTCAAAACTTTTATTACATTTTTAGTTTGAAAGCAAAACTTCATGTCTTTCTTCTTTAAACTTGTAATTCTTGTCCTCAAAAGTTCTGCTCTGTTCCAAATTCACTGTGCTTTCTCAAATCTTTCTCCTCTCGCTCAAAACTTGTCTCTGCTCAAATCAAATCTCCGCTTGCAAACCTCTCTGCTGCTCACACTGGAACAAAAAAGTACCGTTGCCTGGCAACCTCTCAGCCAATAGAATGAAAGTGTTATATTGGGTGCGCTTGTTTTCTTTTAGTGCGTGTGCCTGTGTGGTTACCATCAATTGTAGCAACCTGTGCCAGCCAGCCAGCCAGCCAGCCAGCCAGCCAGCCAGCCAGCCAGCCAGCCAGCCATGAGATAGCGTGTCTTTCTGCCCATAAGCAACAACAAAAATGATTAATAAATGGTGAAATCAACACAAACCTCCAGTTTGGTTGAAGCGCTGCTTTAAGATTTCAATGTTGGCTTTGAAGATCTGCTGGTTACCCAGAAAGTTCCCAGTTTCTCTCTCCCAGTACTGCTGATCAGTGATCTCCCTCATCCAGTCCTGTTTGGGTTCTGCTCTCTTAATCACATTGTCATAATAAGCAATCTGAAGATCATCAACCAACGCAACAACCACAAACTCTGGGAAGCCTGAGACTCGAGAGGACGCAGTGTAGAAATACTTCAGAGAATGAGAAACTGAAAAAAGAGTAATATGAGAATTTACAACACAACAAAATAATTAAACATTTTTTACAAGTTAAACTAAGCAACATATGGAATAATTATAATAACAGCCAAACTTCACATTAAAAGATCATTCAGAAGATTTTTAATTTTTCTTGATCAATTTTGGGTATTCAGTTACTAAACATAAATTATTTTCTGGAGTAAATATTTATTGCATTCAGTTTTAAATCCAAAACAAGATTTATTTGTTTTCTATATAATGTTGAATATGTACTAATTCTCTTGTAGCTTCCTACTTTTTAAACGCTGGGTGTTTCATCTAATCTTTTGCTTTTCAAAGTATTCCACACTGTAATTGTTGTCATTTTTATATTTATATAAATCGCCTTTGACATCACCTTTTGAAAACTATTAAAGACTTGAAGTTTTTCTGTTATATTTACATAAAATACAGAAGTATGTTAGCAAATGTGAAACAATGAGTTACACTTTTTTATACAGGGAATTTTTTTTTTTTAATTAAAATTAAAAAAAATTTAAATAAATAAATATAAATAAAATACAATAAGCACATTTTACTGAATAAAGACGAATCATGTGTCTCTACAACCAGGAATGAGTCTAGTGTTTACTAAAAGACACTCAATAATCAGATCATGTGATTCTCTGCATAAAGAGCAGGAGAGGAGAAAAAACATGACAAAAATGTAAACAGGAAGAAATCTGGGCTGAGAATTATTGCATGTAAACTGAGCGAAGAACGAAATAAAAAATAAAATAGAAAGTTATTCTTTAAATTCAGTGCATTGTTTTATTTTGGCCGGTAAGCATTTGTATAAGAAATGTTTTATTGTAACCGGAGAAGCATTAAAATCTAAAACAAACTTCAGATTTTGGTGAAAATTTAAAGACCTTATTTTGCTTTATTCAGAATGTTGTTTGCACTGTGGAGTAAACCTGATAAACTCACTAGTTTCCATTTTAGCCAAACCCTCACATAGGTAACAACACTGAGACTTAACAAGCTGCCATTTTGTTTGTAGCCTAAACCAATCAGCTAGATAATGTTAAATCAAAATGGTTACAATTATAACATGGTTAAATAAAAAGAAACAACTTAATACCCGGCTCACTTTGTTTAATTTTAGACAATTCTCTATTAAATGCATAAATAAAATGTTTAAAACTCAGGACATAATACCAGGATCTGTCATCAATTAAACCTCAAAATAACACAAAGTTGTTCAAATAATGCTGATCTTTAGACCTTTAAGTATTTGAACTCACCTGCTGTAGATCCTTGTATTCCTACTAGAATCAGAAAAATTAAGGTCGTTTTTTCGGCCATGTCAATTTTTATACATTCGTTTTAAAGCGACTTGATTCTTCATCCGAGAGAATAGACTGAAAACAAGGAAGTAACACAGGTGTTTACCTGAACTTCCGCATTTACCTGAGTAAAGGGGCGTAAAGCGTCACTTGTAACTGGGTAAAACAGTCTTAGAAAGGTTTGTTAACGAAAGTGAAAGTAAATTGAGTTGACGTAGTCAGATTGACTTTAATGGAAAGTCGATCTGACTATATATATA